>OMLI01089987.1:0-21079 GCA_900302605.1 Rondeletia loricata | reverse complement strand
CGCCGCCGCCGGCCGCCGCCGTGTCATCACAGCTTCCCGGTAACAGCTGATCCTCCAGGCCCACTGCCTCCATCGGAGTGGAGAAAATCCACTCGCTGCCTCAATCATGCAAGAGGTGTGAATTAAACTGTGAGGCTACCACACAGAAATGTATACACACAACACACACACAACACACACACATATACACAACCCAATCTGTATGCTGATGCCAGAGGGCCTTTGTGAGGTTTTGCTATCGCATGGCTGCAAACATGATATTGAGGAGCCTCAGCATCATTACCAAGCACCCAGGTTGCGACCTATCATGTAGCTAAATGCCACATTCATGACTTGGAAAAGCTGATCGAATGTGGACAACTAGTGCAGATTGTTGCCACCGCTGGTAAGAGTGACAGATGAGGAATGTTGCCATCACTGCCACCTATTACTTCACTGTGAGCTTTAAAGAGCAAAAACAGCCTTGCGTGGGAGTTCAGCCTAGAGCCAAAGGCAGAGACAATTTTCTCTCTCTCTCTCTCTCTCTCTCTCTCGCTCCCTCTTCTCTCCTCCTCTTTCTTTCTTTCTTTGTCTCTCTCTCTCTCTCTCTCTCTCTCCCTCCCTCCCTCTCCTATGCCCTTTATTAATCATCCTTGGTTAGTGGGGCAGAGAGCGTGGTGTTAGGAGCTCTGGGGAATATAGAGCAATGAAATACATACACACACACACACACACACACACTATATGTACGCATGTGCACAAACGCAGACACACATCAACAGACACACACACACACAGCTGATCTTCCGGGATCCTGGCCCGGGGTCCTGGGACTCGGCTGCTTTGATGTAACCTTCTGAACAGTCTCAGTTGTTGTTTAGACATTCCAGCTCCAGTACATAGCAAAGCAGCGGGCCAGGCCATCGCCCTCGCCCACAAACAGACAAACTGAACGGCAGCGCCACTGACCCTTCGCCCGGACCTGTCAGGTCGGGCTCCGCCTGAGGCCCTTTTCAGTTATCAGCTCCAGATCACGTGGGAACGACCCTGCCTTGAACCCAACATCATTCATAAACCCCCTACGGTCCAGAGCCAGCGCAGCAGGGCAGCAGCACTACCAAAGCCATCATTGCAATTAGACTTCATTATCAGAGTGTTTGGATGTTGCAGGCAGCATCCTTGGAGAGCTGGATGGGGGGGGGGGATGATGGGACAAGGAATATAACACAGATAACCACTCTATGGCCACTAGGCTGAGTATAGCCTGAATAATGGAGGAGGTAATTAGGCCTTATTTCTATGCGTGTAAGTGCACTTAGCCTATAGAAGACTTGGACCGGGCTACATGCCACTACAACCATTATCACAGTTTGATCTCCCCGAGACAAGGGGTGAGAGGATCGGCCAATTAGATGCTATAGGGCGGTAAAAGGTTTATCCGTCTGGAATGTTCTCCAGATATACAGGGATGTAGTGGAGGGCAAGCCCAGTCCATCCACCTTTTATTAGCAGTTTACTCACCTTTAGATTTTAAATTCACAGCATAGTGTCAAACTGTTATATGAGGGTGTGGGTATTTTAAGGGGGAAACTATAAATGACCGTTTTTCTCAAAATTATTTCTGACCAAAATGTTCCTCGTTTATAATTTGGAGGGTGTTTTTGCCTTGTGGGGATCACCGACTGGAGGTGCTGGTTAGTGGGCTGGTTAGTGGATGTGAGTGGAGACGCTCAGCTTCCCAGGGGGAGCAGCGCTCATGGTGACAAATACAGAAAGGAGGGACGCACCTGGCTTCACCGTCTTCAAACGAATCGGCTCCCGAAAGTGGCGTATGACAGCCAGGGTGTCGCGGTTTGTAAGTCCACTGACCGGTGTCCCGTTCACCTCCAGCAACACGTCCCCGTAGTAGGGCAGCTTGCCGACGTGACAGACCAGCACGTCCAGCTTCATCTGGCCCAGGTAGGGGAACTCTCCCTGCTCGGCTCCCCCTAAGATCTCCACCACGGAGCCAAACTCCCCCAGGTTTCCCCACGACACCGCGCACTCCACCACTTTCCCGGACCAGTGTTTCTTCTTCTTCAGTGTTCTGGACATGGTTCACTCCCTTTCAGAAACGAGTAAACGACCTGGTTGTGTACAATCGGCTTGTTTCGCTGCTGCTAAACGAGATGCGGTCTAATATAAACCCTCTTGAGTTATTATTCCCCCGACCTGCTGGGAATGTCATCTCCCTGACATTTACGAGGTTGATTGTCACCCGTAGATCTGGCGCTGTGGTCCGTCATCCCGCGGGTTTACGCTCCTAACTGTGCGCACAGCTGCGATGTTTCCAAGCGCTCCTTGCGCGTAAAACAGGAGGAGCGAGATGGTCTGAAATGAAGAATCAAGGTTTTCTGCTCTCCATCACTCCAACTCGACCGACCGTCCTCTGTGTTCTTCCGATGCCAAGTTGTCCAAACAAAAACGTAACCTGAGTGATTTCTGCTCACTCGGCGGTAGGTTATGGAGTATCGGTCGCTGCTGTAGTGTAGTGCGTCAACGAGACATATCCCTCATCATACCTGTCCTGTGGCTGGACTGAGCAGACGGGCACAGTTGCGCTCACTGATTGGCGGCTTTTGCGGCTGAGATCCAGTCCATTGTGATCGAGTTGAGTGACATTTGCAGGCGACAGCAGCGTTTCCCCTGCCACAGGTTTGAACACACCTGGCACCGCCAAGAGAGATGTAGGACAGCCAAGCTCCGAAACGCCCCTTTTTACGCTCAACAGCAAGGTTTTCCAGACGTTACTGCTGGCTCCATCCTCCGGTGTGTCGCGGTAGATGAATCACACACGAGTCCGGTAATTGTTCCCTAGAACTTCCCATATTTTAATTTAAAATGTATAATCATGCCCGTGTTTATCGGCATTTTATTTAAAAATGTTACCGGGCCTGTCTTACATGACAGGAGGCTAAGATTACGCTCACTGTATGATATAAGAATATAGCCTAGGCCTATTACAAAAACCATAATTCGCTTAGATTGCAATACTAATTACACAAAGGCTAATTGAGGCTCTTAATTGTGTATACTATAGGCTACAAATATTCAGTGTCTCCACAGCGACACCTGCTGGTGAAGTCAAAGCACTGCAACCAGCTGTGTCTGAGGTCTTTGACATGTCCTTGTCCTTTGTCATATTTATCATCCGCGTTATTAAATTAATTACTTACTTACGTACCGTTACGCTTGACTAAATTAACTCGATATTCACGCATGATCCATAATTATATTGATTTAATCCTGGCAATGACTAGTACCTACTGTTTTATTCCCCCCATCATTCATATGGGTAAGACTTGTACACAATATGTTCATGCATAAATGATCAACATGAGAGCAGCAGCAGGTATAGTACTGTAAATCTGACCATTTACTCCCACTTATATCTCCAGTCATGCAAATATACAGAGAGCCATGGTTTTGCAAAAAAAATAAAAAAAATAAAAAAACAATGCTTGATGTCAAAACACATTCATCATTATTGAACGGTGTTGCATTTACATAAACTTGTGTGTGTAAATAAAAACAAGCCAGAGTAAGGTTTGTCCTATATGTTGGTTTCATGACAAATTTAATTAGAACCTAAGAAAAATGCAAGACAGTCTAAAATGGTGAAGTGCTGTGTTTGGAAATTAATGACACCACACGTTGATATTTTACTGGTTATTACCTTTTTAAATGTCAGTTTCTTTTCAGGGACGATAAACACTGCTTCACAGCATGTTATTAATCACGCACAGCTTGCTTTTGCCAAAACCTTCTCTCAAATACATATGATCGATGAACATCCACAGTATGGGCATGTTGGCTCACAGAAGGACAGTCTTACACCATGTCAACACCATGACATCTATGGATGATGAAGTACTAACACAGTTAACTAACTTTATAACAGGAAGCAGACCTCTTGTAGTATTTATGAACCAGCAGGAGATTCAGTTCTCTGTGTGTAATGCATTAGAAACAGCCTGCATCTGGGTAGCAGGGTTTATCTGACTAATACATAAAAGGGGTGCAGCAGTGAGTCTGTTTGGGTAGGGAGGTGCCACCCTGGACACTGTACTGAATAATTCATTGAGTTGTAGAGGTTATTAGCAGCGCTATAGTGATGTCTTTGATGGGAGCCAGGGAGTGGGGTGGAGAAACAACCAAACTGCAGAAGCACCGTCAAATTCAACTTGCATCGAATCCTCCCCGGGATTCTACTGGATTTATGTGGGAGGAACTAAAAAAATAAATTTAAAAAAGGTATTTTTCTAACATCAAGACTGATGATGGCCTCTACGTTTTTTTTTAAAGCCCATATTAGTTGGCTTGACATGACTAAATCCAGATTATAGCTGGCTTGGCCTTTTAAATCGTTCCATGGTGTGCCCAGAAATCATGTTGTGGTTAAAATCCCTGCGTCTGGAATTACATGTAACCTAGTAATCAAATCCTGCCGTGTCTCCCCTACCATTTCTCTCTCGGGCCTCCCACTGTCCAAGTAAAGACAAATACTGTGATTTCATCTTTATTTTCTACTTAAAAGGCTATATTTTCACAAGGAGTGGGGGGGGATTAATAATTCATATTCAAACCGAATTACCAGAATTCATGTTTATTGTTTGAGAGTAACAGCTACGTAACAAAAATGCTCTTTAGACATGCTTTACAGAATGTACAAGTAAACAAGGTTCAAAAATACACTTGAAAACAAAATGCAAAACTTCAACAATACAAAAAAGCAGCATTTGATATTGCCAGAGCATTTACTGCTAAACTTTGGTATAAAGTTATAAAGACGTTCAAAGAATAAGACAATACAAATACACATTATGCTATGCTGTGTTGGCAGAAAATATTGAACATTGAATCAATGTAGCTCTACTGGTCACTGTACCTTTTCATTTACATTTCTCGATCACTCAGAGGAGCATGAAAGTGACATTGGCCAAAACGTAGAAAACACTTTGAAAACATAAAAGAAACTGCTTCTGCTGGAGCAAGGAGTGACTCAGAATGTGACAGATGAAGTCAGTGGATTTCAAGTTGATTTAGTCTTAGCTAATGATCCCAACAGAAAACAATATCAGTTCTTTGACCCCTTTCTAGCTAACGCTGAATGCAGAGGCGCACGCTTGGAATGAGTTGATTTGGTACTCCAAGGCAAACCTGATCCAAGAAATCTTCAGGTAAAAGATTTCGTAGAACAAGAGAGTGCAAGAATCACATGTAATTCCAGCACACAAGTACCACTGAGTGGAGGTGTACCAATACCACTTTTTGCTTACCAAGTACGTGTACTCAATCTTGAGTACTCACCGATACCAAGTACCAATATGACTCCTTATGATAGATAGTTTTGGCCATGCTACATTGTGTAAGTCTAACAAAACTGCATCGCCCTACATACCACCACACATCTGCACTGATATTAATAGATTAACCATTCAGCATCATTGATTCTTGGTGTCTGTGAACTGATAAACTGTGTGAGTACTGCTACCAAGCACTGGCTCAGTACCCTCTACCAGTATCAGTGTACCACTACCACAGAGGAGAAGAAAAGGTTGAATAAGACAAAGTCCTTTCTCGATCAGATATAAACGAGCAGAATGTAGCTGATGCATTATGGATTATCAAGATGCTGTGAACAATGTCTCCTAAGAATTCTGATTGTTTTTAAGAATGCAAATTTACCAAAAATAATGAGAGCACAAACTCTCAAACACGGGAGGGAATCAATTGTCAAACATCGCAACAATGAAAGAGGAGTACAACATAATTGGCTAAATATATTCAGCAAACATCAATAATGTTTTCTGAGTAACAAACATGTGCACAGTAAGGAAAGCCAATCATGTCTGGGCAACTCCAAAGTGCAATACAGAGATCAACAACCTATCTAATGAGATCAAACCTGATGAAGCAAGATCACTTTCTTTTACATAAGCATTTTCATTTTAAAATCCCCAAAGCAATTTGATGACATTTGAAAATGGCATGGTTTGCTTATACTTGCAACTGTTTAATTACTGTAACCCAGATATGACATCTAATAGCCATTTTTAAGAAAACAATTGATTAATCTTGTTTCCTGTACCAACATGTACAAACTATTGAATAATGCTGGGACAATACAGGCTGAAAATGAATAAGCAAACATGTTTTTAAAGTTACTGCAGCTTAGGAATCAAACCTCTCCACAAATGGACTAGTAGCACATTGAATTGAATAGATTACTAGCCTTATGTACACATACATACATGTATAAAATAATACATTCTCATTTTTCACAGTCCCAAGTGAAAATCTAGGCCTAATCAATATCTAAGGAAGGTTCGTGAAATTTGGGAGATAAAACTGTGACGATAAACCCCTACAATGTAAAATGGCATGCACACTGCGTAATAAAAAATACACCACCATTAAATTACCGTAAGTGCCTGTAAGATATGTCGAGAAGGGAAAAACAAATCAGTGCATATTGAATATATAAACCATAATGTTACCTGATGGAGGTTACTGAGAATGCTTGTTAAAAAGGCCATCCGATAAGACAACCATTAGAAAATGGCCAGCAAAACCATGATTGTCAAATGTGCAAACTTTGTACGCTTTCTTCCCAAACATCATTATGAACCAATAAAAAGAAGGAATTTACAATAGCCTTTGACATAGGACAAAAATGAGAGTAGGCGAAGATGATATAGGATATATTTATATATATTTATAATATACACCACATTTTGGTGTCACCGTCTCTGGGATTTGCATAACAGGTTACCAGAGAGCCTCGTTTCGAGTCAATAGGGATGGCTATGGGAATGTCGGACGTATCCATTCAACGTTCTTTCCTATATTAAGAACCACAAACTGCTGGTTAGGGAACTACACGCGTCCCCCATTTAACCCCTCTTTTGCCCACTTGGGAAGAGGTGGTTCGCGGTTTCTACCAAAGTCATGTAGTCATGCTCCAACAGGTGTCTGTACCATGAATGATGAGTCAAAACTGCCAGCGTGAAGCACTATGCACTGGCATAAAATGTAAGCCCCCCCCCCAGTAGCAGGGACGGAGGAGAGAACTTGTTAAGACTTGGCAATGTCTTGTCCTCCTCCCATGGCAGCATCCAACATGGCTCTTTGAAGCATACATTCATAACTCTCTCTAGAAAGAGAATGAAGAGTGGGGGGGTTTGAGAGAATTGGTCCCTGCGGAGGTGGGGGTGTCGAGGAGGAGCTCACTTTAATCACCAATCTATTCCTCCAGCCCGAGACAGCAGTCTTTTCAACAGAGCATGTCCTCTGGGGTGGAAGGGGAATGTAAACATACAAGAGAGCATCTTTGGCAGAATGTGAGGAGTCTCTTTGGAGGTAGTGGGTAGAGAGGGGGCTGCAACAAGGAGTACGAGGGGGTACATGGGCGGGGCATTAGGGCCTATGTGGGGGCAGGATGCTCCTGAGGGTTAGTCCTATTGGAGGCACTTCTGTGGTCCTGTGTGCATTGGCTGGGGAAGCAGTCCACCTCTACTCCACTCCGTTCCTCTGCCCCGTCAGCAGTGGAGGTCAAAGGGGGGCTCCTGTATACAGTCACTGGGTGCTGGGACACTCCTGGCTGGGGCTTTGTGGACGTGTCTTCCCCCTCCCCCCAGAAAGACCTGGTGGGGGTATCTGAGGAGACAGGGAAAGAGACAATACTTAGTGGGCTACACACTATCCCCCACTCACTGATTCCCAACCACATATTTTTTGATCGCTGGTAAACCAAATCTTAGCATCCATTTTATAGTTTGTTTATATGTATTGTTATTGTTAGCCATGCTGACTTTTACATATTTGTCTGTCTCCACTGTTAAGAGTGTAAAATGGTAACTTTGTAATGCTAATATTTAACTGTACCCTCCCTGCAAGAACTCTGATCGCCTGTACAACTCTATAGACCTCACAACTAGCCTCTATGTATCTGAACAGATGCTATCAGGAAGATCAATATCCACAATGAATGCAATCTCACGGGTTTATAGCTTGCGTCAGTTCACCAGGAAATCTCTCACCTTTAAGCTACTGGCTTCAGTGAATCAATGATCTCATTGTTTACATAAAGGCAGCTAGCTTGCCTGTGCATCTGCCAGCTTTCTTACAGACTGAATGCCGTTATTCTTCGATAGAGAAATGAGATAAGAAGAAGCAGAAGTAGAAGAAGAGAATAGTTTACAGGTCCCCATAGGGTTTACATTTTTCTTTTCGCTAGCCCCCCTCCACATAGAGGTCTGAGCACAGGATCAGTTTCAGGGCAGCGCCGCTGAAGCTGGTAGGGATTCAATGCATTGCTCAAGGACACCTCAGCAGGTCGGACCCTTACAGATACGATGGCTTGAACCCCAGCCCTCCGGTTGAAGGATGGTCTCACTACACCACCCTGCTTCTCAAGGTGGATATAACACCAAACTAATTCTGTATCCGGTTCTCACCATTAGCATAGTGCTCCGGGGGTGAATGGCTGCTCAGCCTTTTGTCGTGGGAGGCGAGAAAGACGGAGGAGTCCTGGTTGCTGAGGAGGCTCTCCAGTGCCGTGTCCTCGTGCTGGGCGTGCTCGCCGAAGGTCTCCTTCAGGCCCGGCAGAGTCTTGTCCAGCGGGTCGTCCTCCCCCAGATAGGCGTAGGGGCAGTACTCCCGTGTGCGAGAGTAGATGTTGGCGTTGTCGTAGCAGTCGGAGCAGATGACCAGTGGACCTGCGCCACCTGGCAAGAGAGGACAAGGATCTTACAGGGTCCCTACACGTTTCCATTTCAAAATTCCACACCTTTTCCTCACCTAAAATTCTTGGCTCCATTTGGAGATTTTGGTCAGTGTTCAATATGATGGATGCTGACAGTGGCAGGGGAACAAGACTGTTAACTAGACCTCATCACCCTATAAATGAAGATTATTCTCACCGTATGTGACATGCCAGTGGATGTAAAACGACATGTGTAGTCATATGTGTATCGGGAATGAACAAACAATATTTTTTCCAGGCTTTTCCATACTATACGTGCAAAGTTTTTTCAAGACCTGGAAATGATCAAATACATTTTCTAGACCAGACCTGCACACGAACCCTGCTCTTAGATTTGATCTAGTACGATATTTCATGGTGGCATGCAATGTGTCTGTATGCATCTCTGTTGGTATTGCTGTGACTGTAAATGTACCGCCCTCACCACGATTACATTCATTTTCTGTCATGTTACTATTACTATTGTTGATATATTAAAATGAAAAATATATTCAAAAAGACAAGGCATTTAATCTTATTTAACTTAAATGTTCAGAAAAAAGAGGCCATTCATCTGTATAAAAATGACAAACCATACATCAACACTTCTACAAGACCTAATAAGAAGCATACTGATGGCCATTTTAAAAGAAAACGCCTTCCATGTACACAAAAAAGCTGAAAAACTTTAATGTTCCATTTGAAATGAATGTGCGTCCCCAAAATAACTGAAATCCTGAAGAAAAAAAAGAAATGACATGCCTGCTTAAAGGGCTTGTGCGCAGATGAGACTAACCTGTGGGGACTCCAGCTAGTCCCTCGCGGGGCTCCCCAGGGTGGAAGCTGCTACGGCCAGTGAACAGAGAGCCCACCCTGCAGTGGAGCATGCCGTTCCCCTCGGTTTCCACCTCACTGCCTGTGTCTCCATAACACACACCTGGGAAACACACGATAATGCAACAACTCATTAGTCGGTGTCTCATTTCAGCAGGGATCTGATCAGGAACACACAAAAAAGCAGGAAAAGGATGGGGGGAAAAGTCAGCCCCGATTAGAAACTAAAGGGCGTGGGAGTGTCCAAAAAACATGAAATCCTGAAAATCACATCCTTGTTTTCCTTATTTTGCTTTAAAGCATGTTATGAGACACTTGATATGTTACTTAGTTTTTCTAATTTCAGAAGTGATTCTTACTCCGTAGAAGGAGTATGAGAAAAGGGTCAATTTAAGAGAGTCAAGTTTGGGGGGTTACCCACCATCTGTGCCCTTATGGACATATCCATTGGAGAGAGGAGGCATGAGCTGCTGGTGGCTGCCGGCCTCAGAGTTACTGTAGCCTTCCTGAGGCTCTGACAAAGTACCCTGGGAGGACAGGTAGCTGGGGATGTCTGCCGGCAAGTTCATCTCATCTGGAACAGATATAAACACATTTTGTTATACAGTGTTGAGTTCTGTGAAACAGTATTACCCGCACAGCAAAACATTTCGTCTTATCTCTATTGGATGAGGCTTAAAATAGGACACATTTACATTTTAATTACAGATGGGTATGTGAGATTGGTGACGAGACAGCCCCCGCACTCTGCTCACCGGTGTTGGTGATACTGTAGTCCTCGCTCTTCCTGCGCATGTGGTAGATGACAATGACCCAGACCAGCGAGGTTCCAACCACGCAGCACACCACCACAATCACCACAATGCCCACGGTGGTCCAGCCGTCCTGGTCGTACCCTGCGCCCGTGTCGCAGTTTGGTGAGGGCGACACACTCAGGTAGATGTGGCCGCGCTCTGTACCCAGCGTATTAGACATGATGCAGGTGTATTTCCCCGCATCAGCAGGCCCAGCATCCACGATGATGAGGAGCTGGTTGGCCGCAGCAAAGAAGTGGCGCTCCGTCAGTACCAGGGGCCCGTCGTCTTTGGTCCAGTTGAGACGGGGGGCTGGGCTGCCTCCGGCTATACACTGAAGTACGGCAGTTTCCCCACGGGCTACTGTTCTGTCTTCCAACGGTCGCATGAAGGATGGAGTTTCTGGAATAGGAGAAGATTTCATTGATTTCTGAATAATTGCCGTTTAACAATTAAGGGCTATTCCCCAATGAGGTGTGCGTCAAATGGTTTAGATGGATGACTGTGAGGTGAAGTTGTTTGTTATTTTTAGAACTAATGTGTTCATGAGCCTTGATCACTAACTCTGCCATTTGTAAGGCAATTTGACAACCTACTTACTCAAGCTGTTGATTATATACCAGTGCATAGCTAAAATGGAATGGTCAAAATTAATGGAGACACTCCAGCCAGTCAGAATCAAGTATTCTCCCTGGCAACGGTATAACATGGTTTGCATTTACATCTTCATTAATGAAATTGCCGAGGAGGCAACCCAAAACATGATATGTAATGACATACATAAATGAGCAGCCAATTTAAGCGGTGACTCAGATGAAACGACCCAGTAGTAAAACATCAGTAATACGCTCTGCTAATCAGGTGGGTGACTCACCCAGCACGGTGAGAGTAGCGTTCGCTGACAGGCTGCCTGCTGCATTCTGAGCCGTGCAGCTGTACACTCCCATGTCTTCTGTCTTCACATTAGCAATGAAGAAGATGTCGTCATCTGGCATCACGTGCATCCTGCGCTCTCTGGCGGCAGGGAAGTCGGTGCCGCCATCCTTCTGCCAAGCGATCTGGGGTGATGGATGGCCCTCAGCGGCACACTCCAGCCTGGCCATGGTCCCAGTCCGGATCGTCAGGTCCATGGGTGTCTTGAGGAAGGACGGCAGCTCTGAAAGAAAGAGGACAGAAAGTGGGGGAGGGACAGAGAATTAGAGACAAGTCTCTGTCAGACGTATATCAAAGTGGGAAGACTAGCACCTTAAAGCTACAAGAAAAACCAAAAAACAACGCAGGGACGAGAAAAACAAGTAACGCCCGTTGACAACAGGTCAGCGGTTAAATTATTTTGCAAAGGACAAACGTCCTCACCATTGACAGTAAGCTTGGCCCTGTTGGAGTAGTTGGAGCCGAAGTGATTGGAAACCACACACTGGTAGCGCCCCTCATCGGTGAAGTTGACATTGAGGAGGTGGAGCACAGTGGTGTAGATCAGCTCTCCCTCCTGGTACTGGGCGTAGTTTTGCACTTCTGCATCATACAGCACCTCCCCGTCCTTCCGCCAAGCTGTGGTCATGGGCGAATCACTGCTGCTGGACGCAATGCAACTCAGAGTCACGTTGTTCCCCCGCAGTGCCACAGAGGTCTCTGGGTGGGCTGTGATCCGAGGCTTGGGGAAGTCATCTGTGGAGGAGCAGGGGGAGAAGGTGAGGAACTCAGGATTCCTACACATTTTTCGATTGATTTACAATGTACATCTTGAAGTGGTAACTCTTTGCACCTCCTGACCCACACCAAAGAACATTTTCCGCTGTTCTGTGTGAAGGGTACCTGAGTTAGAACAGATAGGAAACAATAGGAAAGACCAGGTGACTGACCACAAACAAACTCCTCCGGGCTGATGGACAGGACGTTGCGACCCAGTAGGCTGGCAGGGTGGGCACAGATGGCGGAGACAGACTGCTGGAAATGGCTGTCAGTCAACCACTGCCCCAGCCACTGCAACTGGCAGTCACACAGCAGGCTACTCGTGTTCAGTACACTGAGAACAAGAACAGGTAATGGTCATTGTAATGTCAGATGGACTCAAGCTATAGTAGAGATTACATTTGTGCCACTAAACAAATGAATATGAGTTATGTGCATTGTATTTGTGTGATTCTTAAAACTGAATTCCAGGATTTGTATCTCAAGTTTTTAGAAAAGTGAAATTACATTAACTTGAAATTCAGTTTCAATTTACTTGAAAGATTATTTCAAGATGACTTGAAATGATTTACAGGTACTGGACAAAATAATGGAAACACTGCGGTAAGTAAAGTGCAACTAAGTGAGTAAAGTAAGCAAGTGGAACATTTTCCTAACATGGCTTAGGACCTCTCAACCCCTCAGAGGTGACTGGTAATACTAATAAATATAAAGCCAGTCCGACTGATCAACTTCACTATACAGAGTAGTACAGTATATCTATCCTGATGGGAATGGTCACATTGGGAATGGATGTCCCCATTCACATGACCAAAGTGATCATTTAATGGTTTGATAAGCATAACAACCATGTAAAACAAATGCCATGGCTGTCGCCGTCACCAGATCTCAACCCAAATCGACACTTAAGTGAGATGATAGCTTGTGCACTCAAAAACCATGCTAGGAAAATGTATTCCTGGCTATAACAGAGCCTCCACCATGTTCTGCTAAAGCAGCAACTAATTAATAACAAGTGGATATGACACTGTCATGACATTTTCTGAGTTTGATAGTTGCTGGGGCATTTCGTTAGACACTCCTCTGATGGGCTGATAAAAAACTCAAAGGGAGGGGGCGTCCTGGTAACTCAGTGGTCTAAGGCGCGTACCATGTAAACGCAATGTCCAGGGTTCTAATCCGGCCCGGGACCTTTGTCGCATGTCATCCCCCTTCTCTCTCCCTGTGTTTCCTGTCTCTCTTTACTTTGATCTGTCTAATAAAAGCCAAAAATGCCTGAAAAAACCCCCTCAAATGGCAACAGACTCGACCTTTCAACTCTTTTTCTTGACTGGCAGCAGGGCAGTTTGATAATATCTGCAATCTACTGCTTTGTCCAGATGTTTCTACAACCTAAAAGCTTTTGGAAAGTTGTATCTGAAATCATCACTATTTGAAAGGTTGTAAACAGCGTGCAAATTGTTTTTGAAATAGTTTTTTAAGGAAACTGAACCTGAATATTGAGAAACAAGTGAACACAATTTCACTGCAAATCATGGAATTCAATTTAAAGAATTGCACATAAGTCAAATTCCGGCACAAGTTTCAGCCCGTATACTGTACATCTGCACTGTTTAGGTTTGAAACGACTTACAACGTATTTTACAAAGTCATCACATATTTTAAAAAAATTGCCTTTTGAAGCAAAGTAAACTGACAGAAAATATAGAGGATACGTTTGTGCATAGTAAAATGTGTTCTGGGGTGTGTGGGGGGGCACTAAAGCTAAAGTTACAATGACATACCTTGCCTCTTTATTTGTTCAGTACTAAAGCTATATTGTAAACTTTGGTGACATTTCATTCATACAACTATGTAGTGCCAGTTTAAAATTCTAATCATGTTCCTTAATTACAATGCTACTTTAATCATTAGAATTCCATTTTAATAAAGGCTACAATTAAATCAGTCTGAGAAACGATATTAAAACAGGGAAAGGTGGCTTCCTAAATGTGCTTATGAGAGCCTCCAGATCATTTGTGTCTACTCACAACACTTTCAGCTTCATATGCGACAATGCCTCGGGGTGTATTGACATGATGCCGTTCTTGCTCAGGTCCCTGTGGGGTGGACGGAAATATAGATTAGACACTCCTACGGTGTGATATGATCAAAATGGCATCCCATTTCACAAGCACAACACAACATCAGCACTATGGTAATAAAAGCCCTCTGCTATGTTGGACCACTCAACAATAACTGCTGATCCTTCTGATACACAAGTATGACCATCTCGAGGAAAAGGAGTGTGCAGTGGTTTTACTCACAGGTGCTCCAGCTCCTCCAGGCCCTCAAATGCTTTCTTAGTGATCGATTTGATTTTGTTCCGCTGTAGGATCCTGGAAAATAAAAACATTATTTTACATAATGCGCAATAAAACTGTTGCCAACTTGCCACAAAATATGTGCCGTGGTAACATTTTATAGCACACTGTAACAGCGTGTCTGCAGGTTTCAGTAAGGTAAATTTAAGACTTTAAGACCATTTTAATGCAAGTTAGAATAAAACTGAAGACCAACTTCACAGCAGAATTAACAGGGATATTTCTCACCACAAAAGTATACAGCCAAACCTCTGAAACAGTATTTAAGACCTACCCGCAATATTTATCGAAATTTAAGACCGTTTTAAGGGATTGCATTTATATATTCAATACGTCTATCTATCCGATCTATGAGAGTGTCCTCACAGCGTGTTCAGCTTCTTCATTCCATCGAACACACCAATAGAGTCTTCAATGGCCCAAGAGATCTCATTATTGCGGATATCTCTGAAAAGCAAAAAGGTCAGGTGTTAAGATTTAAACACTCCAAGACTGAACAAGAAAATCCTTATTCTGTGAATTTTTAAACAAGACTGGGGAGAGAGCAAATAATCTCCGCTGTGGTTGTCAATGCCAATGACTTTCAGTTAACGGACCAACAATTTGAGACAGCATACTTCCAGAGAGTGCTGCAGCTCGGTGCTCCAGCCGTTCTGATGAGGGGAATTTAAGTGGCTCTGTTTAGCACTGGACGGTTCATGGGTCCAATTGAAACCCACAGAGGCCTTGTGCCAGGGGCTCTTTTGTTTGTCCTTCCTCATGCCCGGGCACCTCTGAAAGGACCTCGGCCCTCTCCAATTCCCCTCTACCATGAAGGCCCCCGGGAGGTGCGCCTATCCCCCCCAAACCTGACCTCCCTCTCTTTGCAGTTCAGTGGCTTCCCGGAACTCAGTGCAGCAAATAATGGGTTCCACCTTCCCCCTTCTTATTACTTCTACCTCTCTGAGAGATTTCTGATCAAGAGGACGTATTTGCTTAATTAAGCCAATCTTCTGGCCATTAAGTTATACTCAGGGCCATGTTTACTGAGCGTTTGTGGTGGCGTTAATGCAGTTGCGTGCGTAAAATTAGCTTTTAACGAGCTTGACCCACTTAATATGTATTCTGAGTGGCAATGGCCGGGCACAAAAATGGGGGAGATTATTGAAATGGTTCACTCCCATCGACTTACTAAACCAAATCGCATTATTGCGCATGGTATTTAACGCCCAGAGGAAGCACGTCCCAACTTCTCACCCTGAGAGAGCCATGGCTGCTGTGTTATTTGTTCAAAGGCAGAGAGGATGACAAATAAGAGAGAGGGTGTTCCATTTGAGAATTACTCTTTCAAATGTCAGAGGATGAAATTGAAAGAAGTTACAGATGGCCAAATCACATTTATTATTGTTATTATTATTAATAATAACAATAATATTGATATTATGTTATCCCTGCTTGATTAAATGAAAAACAAACTGGAGCCTCGGATCAAGAGGAGTCATGCCTAACAAAACATCTGGCAGTCATTCATCTCTTGACCTCTGGCTCAGCTACAGTGGGGAGATCAGTCTACTCTCCCCCTTGAGCAATGTTGAAACAGCTTGCCATACACGTTTCACCTGTTAGACATACGCACTCATTACTTATATTGCACCTCAGGTATTCTAATTGGAGAATTGCGATTGACCTAATTTGCATAAGTGTTCTTAATAAATCAGGCACTAAACTGGAAAAAGCTGAGCTTGTTACGTTTTTCCACACGGTAGTAATTAGCGCACAACTTAGTAAATACGGCCCTCACTGCTCTCGAAACACAAGTTGGAGACCTATTCTCATCTCTCCCATGCCCGAGCAGAACTGTCTTCTAGAATTTTAAGAAAGAACAGAGGAAACAAAACTAAAAGAACAGGATTCTACTAAATTACACATTGGGTGATTAGATCTAGGCCTAAACATAGGACTAAAGACAAGCGGGATTAGAACACAACACAGGCAACGCTACAAGATGTGGACTAAAAATACTGGCCATTTCTACTGTGATTTCTGCAGTGCAATCTAAAAACCTACTGGAAGATTACTCGGTAAATTAAATCAAGACAGGCCTCTCGCTACACATGAAAAGTGAAACAAACACAAACCTACTGTGGTTAGCAGCCTTCATCAGAATGCACAGAGCCAAGAACAGGTTAGGACTTAGTTACATTTTGTATACTGAGCTTCATTACATTTCTTGGATGCAAATGGGTAGTACGTGTTTGAAAAACTGATTTTTTTCGGTGAGGCATGGTCCTTACAGGGTGCGCAGACTGGCCAGGCTGCTGAACACTCCCTCTCCCAAGTGGCTGATGGAGTTCTCTCCCAGGTTCAGGCTCTCCAGGAGACCTAATCCTACGAAAGCCGTCTCCTCCAGTCGAGTCAAGTGATTGAAGGACAGATCTCTGCACCAGAGAAGAGCAAATATGATAAACATAAGTTCAAACACTTATCTTGTGTAACACCATTCTTGTGTATTAATCTAACACCACATTTAGGAATGATATCCCAAAATGAGACATTTTTATAAAATAGTTATAAATATAGATCCACCGAAGGCAAGACAACACTGAATCAGCTTCAGAAAGACCAACATACTGCAGCACTCACTGCAGCAAGATAACAGTAACTCCTCCAAGCATAGAGAATGAATTTCAGAACCTGGGGCTGAGGAAAGAAAGTGGGGAGTTTTAGCGGTTAGGGGATTTTAGCTATGAAGCAAACACACTCACAGTTCCTCCAGCTTTTGGCAGAACTCCCAGGCATCTGGTCGGATGATGCCGACGGCGTTCTGGCTGACCCGCAGGACTCGCAGCATGCGAAGGCCATACAGCCAGCCTTTGTTGACCTCAGTCAGGTTGTTGTGCTCCAACTCTCTGGGATACAAAGATGGGAAAAACACAAGTTGCCTCAATAAAACATTTATCAAATCAACGTTTTAACAAAATGAGACCCTACAAGCAGTTGTCAAGTGTCTACCCTGTTTGTGTGTTTTTCCCACCTAAGGCCACCTATCCGTGTGTATCTATAGGCTTCTGCAAATCTATTTTATAGGTTTTTTTTAAAAGTAGGCCTAAATTCTACACCGTTCCATTCTAACACAAGTGCTGTAACCCAAAATGACTAATTAACCCACTATCACTTCACTTACGCTCTTTGCCCCATTCGGGGCATGAGGCATCTACAATAGCCCTCCACCTCAAACTAACAACTTCACTGACATGAGAGGCAATAACATTATACCCACAGTTCTTCTATGTTGTTGAGTCCAAAAAAGGCTCCATCCATGAGCTTAGTGATGCCGTTCCTCTGCATCTTCAGCGACTTCAGGGAGTCCATCCCTTTGAAAGTCAGGCTGTCCACTACCTTGATCTTGTTACGCTTCAGTTCACTACAATGAGAGTGAGATTCTGAATCATTGTTATACCACCAAGTAGGTCTATACACAGAAAGACAGAGCCACTGGATATTTGCATGGGCTTTACAGTAAATACAGTCTATTAGTAAGAATTGTTAAAAACCTAATTAAAATCTGTAATTATGTCTGCCAAATGCACATTGCTCAATACTCAAGTAATGATTTGGCTGTCGATTTCAGAGCAAAAAAACATCTTACGATACTCACAGGAACTGAAGCTGTGGAAGCCTGAAGACTTTGGATGGCAGCACAGCTAATCTGTTCCTGTTCAGCTTCAGCACCAGCAGGGAGCTGGAGATGTTGTCAAAGCAGCCAGGCTCGAGGGTGCTGATCTTGTTATTACTCAAATTCCTATGAGATAAAGGAGTGGAAACATTAGAGCTAAAATCAGGAAGGGGGATGGAGTAAGGGTTTGCTCTACCGCTACACCTAAATGTGGATATCCACAAAAGGAGGAGGCACAAGGTCAGTTAGTTTAGTACAAGATGCTTCCTTACCAACAATAAAATTATGAAAACAAGGTATCTTGTCTGACTAACATTCAACTTGTATGGTCTTGCACACTACTTGTAGTATGGTACTGCTTTGCTTTGATGTGTGCCATGTACCATTTAGTCTAAATTTTAGAATTTGCCATGAATGTTGTGTCATTTTTACTATTGTTTTATATATTGCCTGGCCTCTCCTCTTATACCATCAGTTGTTGTTCTGTTTGTAACCTTATCTGCTTCTATGTCATGTGTCCTGGTCATTACCTCTGTTGTCATTGTTCTATATTGTTAATAATTTTGCCCCTTATTCGTATAAATGATTTGTTCTTAATTGACCTTCCTGGCTAAATAAAAGGTGTAAATGAAAACCATTTAAAAAACGGCAGTGTCAACTCACAGATATTTCAGCTGCATGGAGGGGAAGGATCCAACCTTGAGCTCAGAGATGGAGTTAGACGTCAGATCCAGTGTCTCCAAGGAAATGTACGGCTGCAGCTGAAGCATCGATAGCTCTGAGATCCGATTGTGAACTCTGAATCACGTAAGAGTAATCATTCAGAAGTTTTCACCGACAAAGTCATGATGATAGTTAATATGACAATCTAGGCCTATAGTATAATAAAACCATATCTACATGAGGAACAGAAAGACTCAGACGTCTGTTGCTGTGCACTATATGTAGGGCTGGGTATCAAAACACAACACCTAATAGCACTTCACCAATTCTTTGGTATTAGTGCATATGTATTTTAACAGAAAACATCAAAAAGTATGAAAAGCTTAAATTCTTCAATGGGGTCTTTTTGTCTTCTTCAGATAACGGGAGGGGGAAAGTGAGCATAGTCTCATTTTGGAAAGGAAATGGCATGTAAAGATGATTATAAAACAATATACTTACTCTAGCAAAAAATGACTTGTGCTCTCGTATATAACAAAGCAAAGTAATGAAAGGAATATTGTTTAGAAGCAGAATTTGTAAGTAATCAGAACTGATATCAGTATGGAAAAGAGGATGTCCAGCTTTAACAGTGGGCTTACAAAATAAACAATTCCAAATGTGTTAAAGTGAAGAAGTGACACAGGAGAGCCAAGGAGACTTTGAAGGTTTTCTAGACTTACAATGACAATGTCGTGATGTTGGAGGAAACCTCTCCGAGAAAGGGAAGAGCAGTCAGCTCGTTGTGATTCATGGTGCTGAAATGAAATAGGAACATCGTATTATCATCATCACGTTCAAGAAAAAGTCAGCTGCCTTGGCATGAAATTAAATTATCAAGTCAAACATCCTCTATACCAGTCAGCCTGGAGTCTAGGTTGCAGGTCCCAAGCAATTTGAAAAATAGTTCAGTTTCACTAGGCCTAATATTTCATCCACCAGGAGTTTGCAAAGTTACAGGTTGAATGCATTTGGCTGTTTTGATCATACTTTGCAGCCTCTCGACTGTTATCGCCACAACTACGGTATATGTCCTAAATCATATCAAACCACAGAAACACTTCTCAGATGGGGTATAAACTGATGGGTCCATGGGCTCACACACATATCTAAATGGGAGTCCTTTGCATGAAGATATTTGGGAACCCCTGGGTTAAACAAGGAGTGAGTGAAATGAGTGCTGGTTGGCTACTTACAGTTGGGTTATCCCACTCGGCGGATCAAGGGGAGCCGTCGACAGCCTTCTTCTGTTGCAGTCCAGGATCTGGACCTCATCTGGTCCTCTCGAACACGAGCACGGAGCAGGACAAGAGTCACGCGCCCGAGCGCTCAAACTCAGCAACACGAAGAAGACGAAGGCCGAAGGAACGGGCCAACCTTCCGCCATTTTAAATGTCTTCCTATCGATGGCTAGCTACGTGGCTAACTCGCTAACTAGCACGTTAACAGTTACAAAAAACACCACCGAATTGTGCCTACGACGTCAAATATACACATACTTTCGCGTTATCGTGGAGTGATTCCAGGTGGCACTGTAAAATATTGTTTTTCCAACTTGCGCGAGGCATCCCAGCACCAATTTTTCCCCCCTTCTTCTTCAGTGCCTGGAATTCCTTCCGCTCCAATCTGGACACACTCCCGAAGCGGCTAACGCTAGCTTACTACTGCGCAAATGTACTTCTTCAAATAAGACAGTTTTCCTACAGACGATGCCGATGTAACGCCATGGATTATATCGAATCAAATGAAGTGTAATCTACATTTAATCCAAGCGGTTTATCGCGAATTAAAAGTTATTTTTGTCCCGACTTGTGTCTCGAAAGAACAACAAAGCGCCTCGCGTTGATGACATTGGATATCTTAGATCCCGCCCCTTTCCAGCAAGTTTACAGTTCTTCTATTGGCCTGTGTTCGTGCTTGTCACGCATTTGCACCAATTTGATTTGATTTCTGTCCTGTGTGTTTTTTGTAGTATCCTGGATTTTAAGAGACACTTCCAAAGTTTTGCAGAACTGTTGTGAAAGGAAATACTGTTCTCACATCTGTGTGGACATTTGTGGTGGTCTTTTTCACTTAACATGCTTTCACATGTGTTAATAATAATAATAACAATAATAATAATAATAACACATTAAATGAAGCGTTTATTTGAATCTTCGAGTTTTTATAAATTAATAATGAATTATCCTTTTATAGTGTTGCCAGTTCTGAACTTTCTAAATGTAATCTATATTCCAGTGGTTCTCAACCTGGATCATTTTGGGGGGGGGGGGTG
>OMLI01089986.1:25612-41257 GCA_900302605.1 Rondeletia loricata | reverse complement strand
GGGGGGAGAGACTAGAGAGGGAGACAGAAGAGAGAGAGGGAGACAGAGAGAGAGTGACAGAAGAGAGAGAGAGAGGGAGACAGAAGGGGGGGGGGGGGGTGGGAGACAGAAGAGAAAGCTCTGGCAGGGTTCAATTCCAAACCAGTGGGGTCACACTTGTGAGAAAGACTTAACCACTCTCTATCTCTGGGTGCTGCACTAAAAAGTGATACCCACCTCTTCCTCCTCCTTTTGTTGATAAAAGGTCAGTTCAACCAAAGCTTCAGGTTGGGCAGGACAAGTTCATCAGTCCCTCCATCTACTTCTGGCAGCTCCTCCTTCCGCAGCCTCGGAGGAACCCCGAGACACAGAAGGACCCCGGGTTCTGCCGGGGCCACGGGAACGCACCCTGCTCGGACACCGCTGACCGAACACACCGGTACTCCTAACCTCTGTATCACGTAGCTGTCAGAGTCGCCTAGTCAGAGAAGTCTCCTTCTGATTTCTCTGTTTCTGCAGCCACAAGTTGCTCTTCTGGGACCTCAGCCTCTGGAGCCTCTGTGATCGTGGCAGTGGTAGAAGGGCGTGGTTTGGCCAGGGGAGAGATCGGCATGGCCAGCCTCAACTTGAAATGTCCGGAGCTTGTACTCTCTCAGTTTGCAGACACAGGGACTTATGCCAAGGTAGCACATGCATGTTCATAACACAGGCTCAGTTGGCGAATAGCAATCAGTTCACTCTCAGAAGAGATTGTGAAAGAGAGGGCAGCGAAACTCAGTTCCCAAGCATCTTCTACACTTTTCTAGGTCATCACCAAGCTTCACATCTTGGTGCCACTGGAAATACTGATGCCAGACACAGCCAGCGAGAAGGGCAAAGGGACGAAGCTGTTCAACCTCATCACAGAGAACTTCCAGGTACCAATACCAAATGGCTGTAAACAGTAAAAAGAAACAATTCACTCAAACAAAGATGTGTTTTTTTTTAACTTTTGATGTGATGTGGTATTTGTTTGCAAATGTTTCCTTTTACGTCAGGGAGTAGCTTTCACTGCAGTCCAAAGGAAGTATTTTAATGAGAGGAAAGGACTGGAGTACATTCAGCAGCTGTGCGCTCCAGAATTCTGCACTGTCCTCATGGAAGTGCAAGCTAAGTATGCCATTGAGTATAACAATCCATAGTAATTTAACAATAGTCTCTCAGTTTTCATAAACACACATTTGTAATAATAAGTAATATGATGTAGGCCTGTCGAAAATGTGCCCCGGGTCTGAGCCACTATAACTGTTTTAAATCAAATGTCACGATTTGTTCAGGTATTATTGCCTAGCAGCTGCAGCTGCTCTGCTGAAATACTTAGAGTTCATCCAGAACTCCATCTACGCTCCCAAGTCTCTCAAAGTGAGCTTTAAAGGGAGTGAACAGACTGCCATGATTGACTCAGCATCTGCCACTAACTTGGAGCTGGTGGTCAATAACAGGGACCACAGGTAAGATGGCAAGCACTGGCACGACGTTGAAAGCATCATCTTTATATGTAGTGCTTGTGTAAGGATAGATGTGTCTGTCTTTGCTTGTGTGTGTGTGTACAGGAGTGAACATACTCTTTTAGGGGTACTTAACTACACAAAAACACCCGGTGGTGGTCGCAGGTTGCGCTCCAACATTCTGGAGCCGCTGCTTGACGTGGATACCATCAGCATCCGCTTGGACACCATACAGGAGCTGCTACAGGACGAGGAGCTTTTCTTTGGCCTGCAGAATGGTCAGCAGCAAGCACTAATTGCATTTTATGACATTGAATATTGTGCGTACTGACCATTGACAGTTTGACGCAGTATGTGAATATTTGTTCCTTCGCTCCCCAGCCATAGGTCATTTCCTTGATATAGACCAACTGCTCTCCGTTCTTGTCCAAATCCCAAAGCAGGAAACAGTACGTACAGAACATACATTACTTCTGATTTCTGTAGAGGCTTGGCATTACTGCTACGGGAGGTCTTTAGAGCAAGTGAAGCGCTTGGATGCCTGAAATTTCCCTTGGGATAAAATAAAATAATCTTGAATTTTAAATACAGGACCAAAAAGTAAATCCACATGCAGGTGTATAAATGCTGTTTATGGTCTAATGTGCTGTTGAAATGTTTTAGTTGCTTAACCACTAACTCGGAAATGGCAACAATTGCTCACACATAATACAATTTTAGTTTTGCATTACCACTAATTTTGCTCTGTAAGTCTGAGGTCCAGTTTTGAAGAAACACTTATTCTGCATCTGCCTTTCTTTCTTTGGGCCTCTTTTCCAGTCAAGCAATTTAACTATTTATGTGCAGGTTCAAGTTGCCGAAGCAAAGATAACACATGTCATTCAGCTGAAGCACACACTGGATCTGGTGCCACAGTTAAGGGTACGTGTCTGTTGGTATGCAATACATGAATTTAGTTCAAAATCAGCCCTGTTGTTTATATTTTACAGCCATGGACAGAATTGTGCTAACAGATATTACAATGTATGCCTCAGGTTTTCACATTCTTTATTAAATCCTTTTAAGCATTATACTTTATGAACAGATGGTGTTGAAGAACTGCAACACTGCTCTGCTCAAGGCGTACAACACCTCGTTGGAAGACGACAGGTACATTCTGCACCATGTGCCTGTGTCAAATGAAATATTCTCCTTTGTGGAATTAAATTTACTCTGTGTGTACTGTGTAGAGATTGTTTCAGACTTATGTAGACTCCATCTACTGTATCTGTTTGCATCCACCCTCAGGTTTGACATCATCTTGGAGCAGATCAAGACGGTGATTAATGATGACACCACCTACCTGAAGGGGAGCCTCAACATGCGCACCCAGAAGTGTTATGCCGTGCGCCCCGACATCAACGAGTTCCTCGACATTGCCCGGAGAGCTTACACTGAGATAGTGGATGACATTGCAGGTGTTTATGCTGGATGTTCAGTAAATAGCTTTGGCTTAAAATGTTTGTCTAGAGTACCACAAGTCTTATTGAATGCTGTTGTGATGCACAGGGCTAGTTGACCAGATGGGGGAGAAGTATGGCTTGCTAATGCGTACCAGCTTCAGCACAGCTCGAGGTTTCTTTATTCAGATGAAGCTTGAAGGAGCAGCCTTACCCGACGGGAAACTCCCCTCGGAGTTCATCAAGGTAAGGCCCAATAAAGAGATGGATAGATAAAACAGTAAGAGCCAGTAGACTTCTTAAGAATCGAAAGGAAGAGAGGATAACCCAGCGCTACCTTTAAGTGAAGGAACCTATTTCAAATCTTTGACTGTACTTACACCTTTATTATAACCTTAACTTTACATTATACTAACTTTGCACCAACATTATATGTCATTCTCAAATGCCCTGGTCTCTGGTTAGGTGTTTTGTTGTGTTTTCATGTCATGCATTTTTTATTGTCCTTATTCTTTGTTTTTATTGTGTGTGTTTTAATGTCTTCAACCCAAATTGCCCTTATGGGACAATAAAGTTTGAATGAACAACAACATCTGGGTTTCAACATCTGCCACCTCAGGTAACCAAGCACAAGAACAACTACAGCTTCACCACTGCAGACCTGATGAAGATGAATGACCGCTGTGACGAGGCCCTGAGGGAGATCTTCCACATGTCCTACGTGTGAGGAGTCCATGATCATATGGCTTACAAACATGCACAGTAATGTGTTTGCATTGTATTGCACTGTGTTGAATGTTATGGCTACACGAAAACAAAAATTGCTTTGCACACACAACCCTTCCTCTCAATCCATCTTTTCAGCCGATGAAGATGGATCTAGTTCTACTTTTTGTCCACTAGAGGGTGCTATTTGTTAAACATTATTGTGCTCCAGTGCCTTGGGCCTCCAGCCTCTAACCTGTCTCCCTACAGGGTGATATGTCAACTGCTTAGTACTGTTCATGAGCACATCCACTGCCTCTATAAGCTCTCCGATGCTGTATCAATGCTGGACATGCTGCTGTCACTTGCCAATGCCTGCACCGTCTCTGACTATGGTAAGTATGATATGCTGTGTTTGTTTTCATCCTCGAGCCAGTCAAACTGTCACATTTGTCTCGAAGTAGTCTGACCTGTTGTCTGAGGGCGTGCTGTATGCATATAAGGCAGCAGCCACGCAGTCATCCACCACAAATGACAGCCAGAAACTGCTCTTCTAGTGGGCAGCACCAGCCCTGTCAGCCACGTGGGTGGTGAGCGCTGGCCCTCAGCTGTCTGAAAGCATCTCTCCATACACACGTGCTGACTGCCCTTCTCTCTCAGCCAGCTTGTACTCAGATTACCCTTGTTACGTAAGCGTGCACTGTATTTAACAAGACAAATCTCCCTACCAGAGGAACTAGCTGGCTGTATCCACTGCATACGCCTCTCTCAGAGATCATTGTTAGATTTTTCTCCTGTTTAGCAAGGTTGTCATTATGGTTATAACAACATAGTACACATAATCATATAAGAATTTAATAATATGGATGAAATATATACAATACTGGTAAGCACTGAGTTACCATTTGCTGCCTTATTACGTAGGCATGTGCTTTCAGTGTGACAAATGATCTATTACCACATCCTGTTTAGCTATGTTTTGTTGTCCTTTGCTTTTGGAACATCCCGTTGAAATTATTATATAAACGAAATACATTACTAAAAAGACGAGGTGTTTTGGATTGTTTTCGCTCCTTTTCAGTGCGTCCAGAGTTCACAGACACACTGGCCCTCAAGCAGGGCCGTCACCCCATTCTGGAGCGCATCGCGGGACAGCAGCCCGTATCCAACAACAGCTATATCTCCGAGGGCAGCAACTTCGTCATCATCACTGGACCCAACATGAGTGGCAAATCCACCTACCTCAAACAGGTGGCACTGTGCCAGATCATGGCTCAAATAGGTCAGCAGAAACGTGTCAGCAGAAACGTGTCAGCCTCACGTGGATCTGAAATGCCACTCTGCACAGTGCTATGCATCGATTTGACTTCATTAATTGAACTCTTATTCCAGGCTCTTTTGTCCCAGCTGAGTATGCCTCTTTTCGTGTCGCTGATCAGATTTTCACCAGAATCGGCGTGGATGACGACTTTGAAACCAACTCTTCCACCTTTATGGTGGAAATGAAGGAGGTATGCTTATTACTGGTGTTTTACTTTGTGGAAAAAGTCATATTAAATTATCGTTAACTTCATATTTGTACCCCTAAGGTCTCCTATATAATCCACAATGTAAGCGACAGGTCCCTCATCATCATAGACGAGTTGGGGCGCGGCACCAGCGCTGAGGAGGGCATCGGCATCTGTCACTCAGTTTGCGAGTTCCTCCTTAGCCTCGGGGTAGAGTATGCATCAATACAGTCCTGCATCGCCACTCCTTTCTCTCATAATACAACTTGATTAATGAGATTCATATGGTCTGTATTAATCATTCCTCTAACCCTCGGCATTTCTGGTACACCTCTTAGGTCAACAATTAAGATAATAAAATAAATATTGGAATTAAAACAGGGTTTGTGCTGCAGTGTTTCAGTCTTTAAGGTTTTGTGCCGTTTCTCTGCTCTTCTCAGGCGTTCACCTTGTTTGCCACACACTTCCTGGAGCTCTGCCAACTAGAAACTCTTTATCCCAATGTGGAGAACCAGCACATGGAGGTTCAGCACACACGCAGCAGTGACACTGGCACTGAGAGTGTGGTCTATACCTACATGCTGAGTCGAGGATGCTCTGAAGAAAGACACTATGGTACAAAATCAGTTAAATCTAATTCCCACCCTGTTGAAATCAGTCATGTCGGTGGTTGAGCACCTTATTTTTGCCCTTATAGGTTTGAGAGCAGCAGAATTGACTACACTGCCTCCAAGCATAATCCAAGAGGCAAAGACGGTTGCCTCAAAAGTCAACCAGCAGCTTTTGGTATGTGTTACCTGAGAGATTTTGCTTCTTTCTATCTTTTCATCTTTGTTGCCTCAACCTTTTCTGCATTTACCTTACATTTACATTTGGCCCCTAATTAAAGCTATCACAAATATCCCTGTGTCCCTTGAACATGACTGATATCTGAGAAGTGCTGGATAAAGAAATATGACCCAGGGTGTATTTTCCCCCCATTATATTTTGCATATATTTCCCTACACCGTTCTAGGCCAAACATCACAGTGATCCGGAAACACAGCGGCAGAGAGCTGTTTACCACCTGGCCACCCGCCTCCTGCAGACTGCTAGGAACTCCAGACTGGACCCTGACAGCCTGCGCCTCTACCTGAAGGGCCTGAGGAAGCACTACGAGGCCGAGCTGCAGGCCACGGGACAGGACACAGTGTCCATGGAGACAGAGGAGGGATGACTGGGAGGGGCAATGAAATGCCTGTGAAAATGAAAGACCAGAATATGAAAATTATTATTATTTCTAGATGGGCTTATTTGACATTAAATCCCTACTTTTGGAACCCCAGTTGTTATGGACCTTCAACATTTTTTTTTCATTTTTTTTCACATTTCCATACCCTTATGAAAAAACTAAACAACACATTTTAGAAATATACTGTAAAAATATAGCAAAACGTACATTTATATAAGCCCTTTAAATCCCTATAGAAATATTATAGTGATACCAGAGGAGGTAATAAATATTAAAGTATGATACGGTCACTATAAACTCCCTGTTGAGTACCACAGACACACTGCAAGGCCCCGTGGTTATATTATAGTGATTTTCGTTGGAGCGCTAATGTCTCGTCATGTGTTATGGACCTGGGAAAGAAGAAAGGCCACTCCCCTCTCTGCTTTGAAGCTCGTACGATTTGTGAGTGAAGGATCCTTCGGAAAGGCGGGGTTTGCTTTCTTGCCTCATGTTAAAACGGCTCCACTCGGCTTGTCCCGAGCGGTCCCGAGTTACAAAACATGCGCTCCCCAGCAGCCTCTGACCCGCCCCCGCGAAACCGAAACAGCAGATAGACCTGACGTATAGCGCAGAAAGCCTCGCTAGGAGCCGCTGGCCTGGAAGTCAAGGGTCCGCTGGAGTCAACGAGGAACAACGCTACCCAAGGGAACTGCGCATTAAAACCCACAGGTATACGGTTAGCAGCGTCTTCCACCTATATTGTATTTGTTTCTTGTAAAATAGCCATTCATTCGGGTCTTGTCGTAGCTAAGCTGCTCGTCCAGGCCTGGAACGGCCCTCCAGACTGGGATGGAAAAACGGGACGCCAAGTTGGGTGAGAGGTTTCAGGAGAGAGGGAGGCTCGGTCTGTAGCTCGGCGAGGCCCGTGGGGGCTGGGCTCCACGCCTCCAGACAGACAGAAACAAACTTATGTGTTCATATTCAATATTTGTCACTTTATCGCTGACTACTTTCTCTGTATCCTCTGTAATAACTGGATTGTCCAGTAACTTACAGCTGGTACATTACCTAGCTAACGTTAGCTCATCCACAGCAGCAGTGTCAGTGCAGGACTCAGTGAGCCGAACAGTGACGAGCCCTTTACCGTGTGGGGTCATGTCTGGGTTTAGCACTACCAAACCCACTAGGTTAGGCTTCGACTGCTAAAATGGACTGTATTTCCAGCCGGTTTTGGTCGTGGAGTCAGTCAATCCAAAGCGGAGTGATCCTTGCCGTCGACATGTGTTGCCCCTCCTTACGTTTTACGGTTAATTTGGCTCATACATGTGACTTAGTTGCTAGCTGACGCTAACTAGATAGATTTAGACGGTGCGGCTTTTCTCGTGTTTGCTGGCTGTGTACCAGAGCCCATATTTATCTTGCTACAGGACTAGCTGTCATTGGGTATCTTGGTTCACTTTTCTGCACAAGGCCGACGATTAGACATGACATGACATGGCATGCTGGGACATTCAGTCCTCAGCCCTACTGAGCTGACCTTGTTGAGTGGACATACCCCCATCTTAAAGAGAAGTCCAGGGTTTGTATTCCTGATATCTAAATATGGTTGTTTTTGTAAACCTAACTACATTAGTGTTAAGGTGGTGACTAAAGGCGTGGAGGAGGAACTCATGCTGACGCATGTTGTGCTAAATGAAGTGATGGCAAAATTCAACCTTTAACTTTTCTGGTGATCCCCTTCAGCGACCTGTGGAGGTCTCCAGACCCCACTTTGAGAAACTTTGGTATAGAGGTCATTTGGATATTCCTTAGCTTCTCATCTGTCTCCTGGCTGGGTGTCAGTACTCTTCCTGTTGGCATCTTTGACATGTTAACACTAGGTGTAAGTGTATCTACAGATAAGCTCTTATCTAGATCGCCTTGAATTTACTTTGTTCAACATGGACCATGCCCTTCAATTTCCTGTCTATTTCTTTGTTACAGCCTGACCAGGAAGAACAGTCCATATCAGTGGGTGTGTTTAATATTGTTGGCCATAACTACATACCTTATCATTTATTGTGCTACTTACTGTTGAGTTAATACAGAATAATTAGCATCATACTGATGAAGGGGAATCTTCATGTACAATTCACCTATGTACTCTAAACTACAGTTTATCTTTCACTGCTTGGAATTACTGACGTTTCCTGGATAAAAGATTGTGTCCAACATTTTTCATTGTCAATTGGAAGTTGTTCAGTTATTATTAAAGGGGGATTGAGTTTTAATGATTTGTCAGTGTGGCTTTTTTAGCTTTTATTTTCTTGTGTGAGTGAAGAATTGTGCTTGCAAGTCTTTTATTGCAGAGGTATGGCACAGAGAGCGGTTGCTGGGTTTCTTTGATGCCATATCAGCCTCTGACTCCAGAGAGGTGCATTGTGGGATACAAAACTCACTCATACTTGATGCATGTCCAACTCTTTTCTACACTGTTATCTATACTATCCTCTGTGTCTGTCTTGGTTACGTTGATTTACATGTTGTAAATTGTACTTGTGGTAGAGTAGCTGTAAGCTAAAGAAAAACTGCTTCTGTGTTTTCTGGCCACAGGGCAACAGTTCCCTGGGCAACATGCTCAGCGAACTGTTGCCATCCTAAAGAGGTAGGCTATGTTATGAGTGCTGCATGGCCTGGTTTTCCAAGTCCTCTGCTTTTTTGGACTGATAGTTATCAGGAGTTCCCTTGGTGTCTGTCCCTGCCAAAGCAGGTCTGGCCAGCCAAGTGACTAGATTCCGGGGAGCCAATGGCCCGAGAGGGCTTTGTCCTCCAGGCTCATTTCGATGCTGGGACATTGCTCTGGCTGAACAAGGAAACTCGTGCACCTTCCACTCTGAGGCGTGGGATTGAAAGAAAGAAAGAAAGCCGGTTTCAAGCTTTACACGACTCGCTCCACCCATCCTGTATACGCCAAGAGCTGTTACTTCATAGCTTCAATTGTTTCCCCAATTATGTATCCATGTTGTGTATGTAATACATAGTTTTGTTGTCTTTGATCTTATATTCTCAATGTAATGACACCTGCAAAGTAGCCTAGCTGGTTTGTGTCCAGGTGTTAGACTAATCATTCCTCCCACCCTCTTATGACCTTTTTGGGGTCTTTGCATGCCGCTCATTACCCTTAATGTGTTTCGTTACTGACATTTGGTTGGCCAATATGGATGACGCACCCTCTAATGAGGTCAGCGATAAGATTACTTTATACAACAGACAAGAAGTTAGTCTAATTTAACAAAGAAAATTGTGACATGCTTTTTTTGGTTAGTTTTTTTAATCATGTTATGTGGTCTTAACTTTGTGTTGAGGTTGCACAATGTCTGTCACTGTCAAAGCAAACCGTGGTTTCTCTGTCACAATGGAAGCATATATTTGTTATGACTTTGCCCCCAATTCAACCTGTAGCCTATCGAATGCTGAGGAATGCATGCTCTTTGACACAGATGCCTTACCAAGGCCTCAGAGGAATTGCAGTGGATAGGGATTGAATGTGTAAGGCAAACATTCTTCATCAACCATAAGAACAACACATCAAATGTATGTTGACTTTGTCAGAGCTCTTCAAAAATGTTACATAATAAAGAAGGTATTTTATGTCCTGCTGAGAGGAAAAGCTTGGTGTTTGAAGAGGGACTGCAGTTATGAGACATATCACAGGCCTGTTTGATTTGTGTGCGTGTGTCAGGCAAGAAGTAATGAGAGGTTTCATAGGCGGTAGTGAAATGGAGTGGACCTTGCACTGCAAGTCTGTCAGTCCTACGGAAGCCCTGCAGTGGAAAGTTATTCTTAAATGTATTATCATGGGTAATCTGCTTAATCCAAATTACATAAGAGGCCTGGTCTAGGAGAACTGTCTACACACAAAGCTGACTGCTATGCTATATTACTGCCACCAATCTTGAGTATAGAGTGTGAGTGTACATGTCACCCACTGTCGGTGCCGCTCTATATTGTTGACAAACACAATGCTCCTTGAGATGAGATGAGATTTGTTTATTTGGAAGGGACAGCGTGCATTAATGGACAGGACATACACAATGAACTGTGAAAACTGAGCATACATAATGAACTGTAAATACACCGGATTTAGCAGGAATGCTAATTTCCATCCGTAGTCCCCAACATAAAAACAGTCACCACAAACAGAAAACAATACAGCAATAGCAATACATGACATGATACATGACATCAGGTTACATAGAAATACGGTGTGAGTGTGAGAAAGGGTGACATCACATAGACAAGGGGAGGGTGTACAAACAATCAATAACATGTCCCGGTTTTCAAAACTAGCGCCCCGTGCAAATTCGACAATGAAAGTCTCTGTTGTGTGTTAAGTTCTTGTACACGAAATCGCACAGCGCGGGCATTTCAGGTTTCACGATGTGATGTCACAATGGGTTTCTAGGGCTGGACTCCTCATGTGATGATGTCACAATGTGACGATGTCACAATGTGACGCTGAAATTGAGGCTTCTGCTCCGTGATAGGCTGAAATTGATAACAGTCAGCACGGCCCCAATGACAAAAATGAAAATTCTGGCTCCGTTAGGTCACCCGGCGGGGAGCTCTTTACATGTCCTGAAAGTTTCCGCGCGATTGCACCTGAGATGGCCAAGCTATGGGCAAACAAAATTATCTCCTTCTCTCTTTTATTATAGGACCCTCTGGGGTATTATTAATTAATTTACAGATACCAACTAATCTGTTCTGTCGGGGGGGGGGGGTTATAATTAATAAATAAGAACAAAAAAGAGGACAAAGCAATATTGCTAACTAGCTCCCTGCTTACCCCAAGACTTGGCATAGTAATAATTTCTATTTTTGATAAAGCAAGGCAAGCTGTGCTTCATGGAAATTATCAGCACAGTTGGAACATGTCTTTGACTAATTCGATTGCTTTGCTGAAACTATGCATTACCTTGTATGCATATGTGTAAATGCATTAATAATTGTGTTACTATGACAAGTGAGCAATACATTCTTCATCCAAGTAGTCATTGTGCAAGCATTTCCTCCGTGTCATTTTTGCCAAGAAATGACAAGTCACAAGACCACTCATAGTTGGTTAATTGTGGCTTCTGGTGAGCTATAAGGCATTTTATGGCTCAAATGATTAGTTCTTCGTCTGCATTGATTCCAGTCCCCAATTGATTCTTACCGCATAGCCTTGAGGGAACTTCACATAGTCTCTATCTCTATCTATCTTGGGCAGAGGCTAAACTGGTTAAGTCCCAGGGCCTCTTTACTCCATAAACACTATCAGGGCCTGCAATGGAAGGAGAGCCTTTTCTCCCTTGGCTCTAAGTAGGCAGGGGCCAAACTGCAGCCACAGCAGACCTCAGTGGGTCTTACATTACACATGGGTGTATTTTTCCCCCTTGCAAACCCTTCCTGTTTTGAGTTTAGAATGTCATGTCATCCTTGTGAGGGTTGAATGAGGGAAGTGACTACTGAGACAGTGAGCCAAAGTGGGATTTCCTTTAGCCTAGTTGTCTCTTTACTGTTGGTGACCTATTTTGTACTTTTTGAAGCCAATGAATGAAGTCATTGCACTTTTTCTGTGCAGCTCTTACCAGTCCACGTTGCAAGAGGAGGTTTCTCTCCTCTGCCCTGTGTAAAGAGGGTATTAGGCTGTGGTAGAGTTGTCTAATAGGATCATATCACTAAGATAGGATGGAGTGAGGACACACAGCCCTCCTGATGTACTAATCCTCCCTCTCCCTTTCATCTCGCACCAGTTCACATGCCTCAGACTGGCTCCTCTGGCTGGTTGTAGTGGTTGACCTGAGAGGAGCTCAGTAACATGCAGCAGGTATGCTATTGGATTGGATGCGAGTAGCAAGCTGGTATTTGGGTGGCACAGAGAAGTGGAACCACAGGTCAGGGGGCATACCAAAGTGACCTAACCTCAACACCAATGTTGTTTTTTCTGCCTGTTTTTTCTGCAGAATGGCGCTGGATATCTACGACCCTCAGTACCTGCTCATCCTGGCCCCCTCCCTGGTCATTGCTCTCATGTTCCTCTTCTTCTGGCTGTTCATGAAGGAGACCTCCTATGATGAGGTGCTGGCCAGGCAGAAACGCGACCTCAAGCTGCCACCATCTAAACCGGACACCCGCAAGAAGAATGAAAAGAAGAAGAGCAAGAAGAAGGAGAGTGCCAGCGTAGGAGGTGGTGGAGGTGGCGGGGGTGGAGGAGACTCAGAAGAGGATCTGCGTGACTTTGATGTGGCTGATGCTGCCAGCAGCTCCACTCCAGAGATGGAGGAGGAACCTGTACCTGTGGCTCCACCAACTCCTACTCCCCGGACTGTGGCAGTGTCAACAGAGGCTCCTGTTGGTCTGAGGGAAAGGAAGAAGAAGGAGAAAAAGGCTGCCAAGGCTGCTGCTGCTGCAGCAGCCACTCCCCCTCCCGAGGAGCCAGCAGTGAACGGCTCCAAGCTGGCCAGCCGCAAGGCAGAGCCACCTCTGGCTGTGAGCAAACAACCCAGCCCACCCTCTCCCCAGGCCCAGCCCCAGGCACAGTCCCAGGCTCCTGCTCAGGCCCAGACACCTCCCCAGATCTCGGGGAAGAAGAAGGAGAAGAAGAAACAAAAAGCTGAGGCTGGTGAGTAGCCAAGTGTACGGTACAAAGCTCAAAGTGGGTGTGTCAAGCACACTTTGTTTCTGTCGGGAAATACGGAATTGGCTAACTAGCGCCTTCCTTCATTACTTCCTATACATCTGTCATTCTGAATCAGATAAGGCTATTCAAATTACAGTGGGCATTGCTAGAGAAATGGGAGAGAAGGACTTTGCCGTAGTAGCTAGTAGCCACAACATCAGATTACCCCCACACAAGTAATGGCACACAGTCATGGGATATAACCTAATGGCTGTAATGCTTTATGAATATAATTTTTCATCAATCCCAAGGTAGCCTAGCCAAGATTGACAGTACTCTCCCTTTGCCTGTCCCTGTCCAGTGGATGACCAGCAGCCAGAGGCTAAAGTCGAGCAGGCTCCAGCTCCAGTCAAGAAGGAGGCTCCTTTGGTGGCTGAAGCCAAAGCTCTGGATGGCACTCCCCCGACTACTACCAGTGGCAAGAAGAAGAACTACGCCAAGAAGCAGAAGACTGAGCCTAGTAAGGATGATACAGTGATGCCGCATACTAAATTATATCTGAATTTCTTAAACTAAAACTATCAGGATGAATGATCATGCTGGAACCTGCCCCTGTCACCTTGTAATCAACACATTTCTCTCAAATCCATTAGATGAGCCCCATCTTCTTGCTGACTCGGCAGCTTCTGCCAACCACCAGGCAGCCCATAACGATGATATGCCACTCAAGGGGAGTGGCAAGAAACCGAAGAATGAGACTGACAAAGGTAGGAGAGAATATAAATCTGTTCCACTCTTTTTAGCCCCTTTGGTTCTTTTTTGCTATCCCATATCCACCGTCCAGACATATAATAACTTGCTTGATTCCACCCCCTATCTGTGCTTTAACAGAGAACACTGAGGTGAAGCTGAAGGAGCTGCTGTCTGGTCTGGGTGGTCTGGCTCTGTCCGAGGCGGAGGCTGTCAGTGTGATGGCCCTCCTCCGAGAGAAGAGCCCTTCTGCCCTGGACGCCTGGCACAAGGTGGGAGAGTAATGAGAATTAAGCCTCAATTCAGTGTTTTGAGGAGTAGTGACGTTCAGCGCTATAACTGAATGCGTTTGGCAGGAGAACTGGTATTTGTAGTTTTTACTCCCTACATCTGTTTGTTAATGTTATGTGTCTCACCACCAGTCTGCAGCCAGAGCTGACCCAGCAGCTCAGGAAAGAGAGCGACTCCTCACCACCCTGCAGGAGGAGGCTTCCATCGCCAAGGACAAAGTCAAGCAGCTCAGCCAGGTCTAGATTCCCATGCACTTGCCTATTGAACGAAATAATGATTCATCTCCTCTAAATGTCTTACTGATCGTTCCCTTGGACTCAGTGAGATGCTTCATGTGCCCTCTTGTCTCTGTGTTTCAGGAGCTTCAGGTTGAGAAGCTAAAGACAAGCCGGGCGGAGGGCATGATTAGAGAGCAACGTGCAGCCATGGAGAAGGAGCTGGGGGGCATGCAGGCCAAAGCACATGGCAGTTACCAGGATCTTCAGACCATACAGATGAAGGTGAGCGTTTAATTGGGTTCCTCTGTATGTCTGGAAATCAATCTGATTGCTTCCAAGTCTTGAAAAATGTAGGAATTACACAAACCGTATGAGGGTGGAGTATTTCAGTTCCAATACACATGATGACATGTTTTATGTTGTGGACATGCTATCATTTTATTACATTTTATACTGTAAAAAGGCTTTTTTGTTATTGTGAAGATCTTCAGCTAAAGAAAGATACGACCTAGTTGACATATGCCCCAGCCTCTGTTAACATACGTCATATTGAACACTGCCCCATATCTTCAAATCCAGTTTAAAAAGGAGGTCTGGAAAAAGTATGTAATTTGAAAAAAATGTGGAGGAACCCTGTTTTAACTCCTAGTGGCGTCTGTCTCAAGGCTACGTGGTGAGGTGATGGAGGCTGAATCCCAGTGTCTGTTGTGTGTAGTTCCAGCAGGTGAGGGAACAGCTGGAGAGCCAGATCACCCGTCTGCAGCAGGAGAACGGCATCCTGAGGGACGCAGTCAGCTCTGCCACCAACCAGATGGAGAGCAAGTCAGTACTGCCTAGATACGACCCTATCGCTCGTGCTCTCCAGAGCTTCAGAAATGTCCCTTGTCTGCTCAACTTACTGGAACACTCATAGCTAGTCACCCTGTTCATGTCAGATTTCCAACTCATCTTCTGTGCCACTTGCCCCCCCACTTCCTCTCTTTACATGATCCTTTATTTCTCCTTATTGAGGTGTTGTATAGTTCATGCCTTTTGGTACCTGTGTGTGCGTTGCTTGACAGGAATTCAGCAGAGCTGAACCAGCTGCGTTCTGAGTACGGCGGCCTGATTAAAGAGCTGGCAGAGAACAATAGCAAGCTGCAGCAGGAGGAGCACCAGAGGAAGTCACTGGAGGTCGGCTACAAGCAGAACGCGTCCCAGCTGGAGGTATGCTAATCCAGATGCACAATGGCATCTTACGTGTTTATTTAGCCTGCACTTCAGTAGGCTCCCCTGCTGAGATAGGACAGAAATTATTTTAGATTAACAAAACTTGGGCAAGCTAGACGGCCTTACAGCTAGTTAACTGGCGTGGCACTCTTAACAGGGAAATGGGAGGGGGTGGGGATGCAGTGGAAGTCCTGGGGAGGGGT
>OMLI01089986.1:0-23742 GCA_900302605.1 Rondeletia loricata | reverse complement strand
AATGAGGTATTTCTTTATTCCTCATTCAGGCCACCCATGTCTCCCACTTTGAGGAGCTGCAGAAGCTGTAAGAAAGAATGTCTTCCTTTTGAACATAGTGATTGTATCTATTGGTGATATTGTTCTCGGGGCTGTTGGCCATTTTAGTGTGCACTCCCGACTCTTCTTCTGTTGTGTCCAGGTTGGCGGAAAAGGAGTTGCAGAGGAAGAGTCTGGAGGACTCTCTAAATGCTGAGAGGAGCAGTGGGGCGAGTAGAGAAACTAACATGCAGGTATAGTCACAGCAGCACTCTGTTCACAGCTCCTCATACTAACACTGCATTGGTTCATTAGTCAGCAGGAATGTGTTGAACATATTGGAGGCCTCACATAGTGCTGAGGGGAAATATTGATTGAAGGCATTTTGCTACACATTTACAAATGTTTTAGGTTTGGATTCGAAATGTCTCTAATTATTTTCATGGTTTACAGACCTAGGACAGAGAGTTGCCTTCCAATGTCATTGTTCAGACTATTACAGATCACGTATTCTCTTAGCATAATAGGCATTGACTCTGTTTTCCTGTCTCTGTCTTCTGTCCTCTCCAGGCCATGCACAATGAGAACATGTCACTGAAGGCAACGCTTCAGAATCTGCAGGTTCAGATTACTGAACAGGTCAGCTGTGTAACTTGCTTGTTTTTCAAAAACAAAAAGACCTGTGTGTGTTCCTCTGTTTGACACCCCCTCTCTGTCTTTCTGCCTTTGGCTCTCCCCATGCAGAATGCCTCGCAGCTGGCTTTGGACCAGATCCAGAAGAGGTGTGTGAACAGAATTTTTTTTGTTGAATTTACTAATCTTATCGGCTAGTTAGGGTTGTTGTACCTCCCCAATTATCCGGACCGTAATACTGTATACATCAACCACCGTTCTCTTACCACAATTTCAAGAACTTGTGCAATAAAGTGGTAAGGCTGCCCTAATCACATTGAGTCTTTGCCATGTCTCCTACTCAGTGTCCAGGAGAGGGAGGAGAACATAAAGACAGTGGAGGACTTGCTGAAGACTGGGCTGATCGAGGTGGCCAACAAGGAGGAGGAGCTCAAGGTGTCTGTCTTTCTGCTCTGGGGCCTTATTCACAAAGCTTCCTAGTACTAAGTGTTGGTCCTTGTGGTGAAATTCTAAGAAAATTCTTAGAATTATGATGTTTTCTAAGAATTTCCCCTTAAAATTAGATTAACATAAAAGATATTCAGGAGCATCTTAGCCCTTAAGACAACTCCTAAGGTGAACATTTGTTAAAAGTAGGGAGGAGGACTTTTATAAAGCTTGGGATTTTCTTAAGCAGAAGAGAAATATTTTCGCATGGCGTGTTGAGATTTTTCTTCATCGACCAATGACGGCGTCTAGAAGAGAACGTCATACCTAGCATCAGGGTCAGCCATACTTCCTCACTAAGATAAAAGTTCTTGTCCATTCCTTGCTCATATTTGCTCTGAGAACTCTCCTGTCACTCCTATGCTGGTTCTCCTTGCTAGGAATGTTTAGCAAAATTAAGAGAACTCGTAGAGTATTCTCAGAATGTTAGTGAATACAGACTCTGGTTTAGAACGGGGCAGCCAAGGGTAGCAAAGGCTCAAACAACTCAAACAAAGATGCACCCTCACACGCATACACATAATACCCACACTTCACTGACATCAGCGTCCCTTAAGTGACTGCAATTCACTGCCTGCCTTGTACTCACTATTCAAACTCTAAATTGCTTTCTCTGTTGCAGGTTGTAAGAGAAGAGAATGAGGCACTAAAACAACAAGTGGAGGCCTTGAAGCGTCAGACAGCAGAACAGGTGAGTTTACTTAAAATCCGTAACATCTATTAAATGGAGTTGCCATGTATTTCCACTCTATTCTGTATTTATTGTTGGTTTTTCTCTTTTCTTCTAATCACAGGCATCATCAGAGTCAATAATGGAAGAATTACAGAGCACGTAAGTTCAAATTGGGTAATGTTGGGAACTAGGTACAAGGTAGTGTAGGTGACTAGCTGTGTTTGGTATTGAGAGCGGGTGTTGGAAATGGGTCTGGGACGCCAGAACTTATTGATGATCCTTCTGGAGGTGTTGTCGGTCTAATTCAATGAAACATCTATGATGGGAGGTGCCCACTTGATAACCCCAGTGACATACCTGCATTCACATAGTCAACGCTGCAACATTTAGATTAGGTAGCTGGTGAATGGTGCTGCTGAAGGTCCTGTAGATTGATGACTGCTTAGCCTGATGTCCCCCTATAGTCACAGTTTGTGGCTTAGTGCGTCATTCTTTTGACATCTGATTTGGGCTTCTGTATGAATGCTCACCTTGGATTATGAGACAAAGGATTGTAACATCAAATCCTGTTTATTGGTAAATGTCCTCTGATAAAATGGAGCTCATCCTGTGTGGAAATGTGAGCAGTTTCAGTGTTTTTTATGTTCTTTACTTTAGACAGTTCAGTGTGATGAACTCTTATGTCACTGTGCTTTCTAGGATCGAAGACAAGGATGTGAAGCTAAAATCAATGGAGGAGAGTCTACAGGCAGCACAAGATGGTAGTTCTTCCAGAGAGAAGACCATTGAGGTGTGGACTTAACTGCTATAACCTATCACTCCGTTGGTTTACTCTATCCTTTAATCATTAGGTTTGCAGATTTCAGGACTCCAGAAAAGTCCAGTTGTTGTTGTTTTGTCCTAGTTTGAGCTCTGTCTGAAGCAGTTTGTTGTCTTACAGGCTCTGGAGCAGCAGTTGGCTGCCCTGCAGGCAGAGACGGAGCAGCTGAGACGGGAGACACAGGAGGAGCAGACCAATTCTGGTACCCAGCTCCATGAGCTCCAGGCTCTGTAAGTTAACCACACACATCACCATGCACCTCTAGTCTCTGCATAGCCCTAACAAATCAGACCCATAATCAGGACCTGTGGCCCACAGGCTAGCTGCTAAGAACCAGGAGATCCAGACACTGCAGGTTGAGCTGGAGGGAAGGACTAAGGAGGTGAGCGAGAAGGTGGAGCAGCTACAGCAGCAGGTGAGGAAGGACCTCAAAATGAAATGGATCACCGTTTAAAGTGTAACAGTTGTCCGATTTGAATTTGGGAGACTGGGCCATCTATATAAGATATGGCTGTACCAAGTCAAACATATGAGACAGAGTGAAAGTTGAGGGGCTGGGGGTTCACAAACATATCAGCTGTCTTTTGACCAGGGAAAGATGATTCCACTGTTGGGATCATTGATTTAGATTTCTCTATTAGTGTTTCTTTGTTTAGTATCTTTCTGCCTCAGTCCACAGCAAGCCCAACTGCAGTGGAAACCAGAGTGTTTACCCCTTTAGAACTTTTCTGAGCTGAAGATTAGCAAACCAGGAAGGAATATATTTAAGCCCTCCGCCTTAGTTTTAGACAATCATGGAATTTTATGTCAGGGCCACGGTGGGAAGTGGGAACCCTGTTTATACAGGTGCCTTGCCTATATGTAATGCTAATGGAATCATCATGCTGACATAAACATTTGTTTCATAGCTGGATGTTGATTACCTCCTTGATTTATTTTCTGTATTGAATCCCTAACCACGTATTAAGATTCATATCAAATCAGTCTAAGAACGGGAGATTCACATCCCTAGTTCAAATTGTTACATATTTTGTTTTGTTTTTTTTAGCAAGAAGAGATTAGTTAATGTAGGTGTTTGTTTTGTTTCCACCCCAAATAGCAGTCCCATGCAGAAGTGCCAAGCCCGGAGCTGCTTAAAGCGTGAGTGCTATTGCAAAATGTCATGACATGATGTGGCACAGTCTGAATATTTTTCACAATATAACTGACTATTTACTACATGTGGTGAGTGACGACGTTCATAATTTGCCATGTTCTTATCCCACAGGTTGTCTGATAAGGAGAGCCAGGTATCGGATCTGCAGTGTGAGCTGGCTGAGCTGAAGGACTCCCTGGAGCTTCACAGGAAGAAGAACAATGTAGGTTTCCTACAGTGATGACCTGACCTATAATACCAGCAGCTGCTCCGGTCTAGCCCAGAGAGACCTCATCCCCCTTGTGTGGTCCCCTAATACACCCCCCTCACAGTGGAGTCACACTCTGCATACATCCATATTCCCTGTTGACCACTGCTACTTAGTCTCACTTCATTTTTTAACCAAGGAATAAGCTTCCTCAGCTGAGGTTGTGTTTGCAAGATGATTATACACATCAGTACAGTCTATTTTTATTGGGATTGCTTCAGCTGAGCGTTGCGTAACAGGACTTCCAGCCTACTCTTGTTATGTTTGCCGTTGGCCATGACTGTATATCAGCAAGCTTGTCTGTGCTTGTCGGTGATTCAGAGCATTAGTAACTCGCCTACCTTTTATTTTTGAGAGAGAGAGGCATATTTTGTTCAGAAAGCGTATTTATGCTGGACATTTATTTGGAGTTTTGTTTATCTACATCTAGACAGTCTTTAACCTTTATTTTGAACAGGAAGTATTTATAAGAAAATATTCTTACTGTACATATTTTGCATACTATGCATGTTGCCTTTTCATTCACAAGAGGTGGGTGATTGGGAATCTTTAGGCTATTTGTTAATATGTATTTATAGCAGTGAGGTGTAGATGGCGACATATCCAGTCTCTTGACTAGACCATGCTAATCTGAGCTAGTACCTGCATTGGAGAGCACGGGTGTAGAGCAGAGTGTGGGGATTTAACTGATCCCTAGCGGTCTGTGTTTAAGGGTCATTGAATGCATTTTCCCTGAGGCTGAACTGAAAGTAGTATCTCTCTGGAACTGACCAAAACAGGAGCTTCGGGAGAAAAACTGGAGCGCTATGGAGGCTCTGTCAGCCACCGAGTCCATGCTGCAGGGGAAACTCGGCAAGGCCGTCAAGGTTCGACACCCCCACTTCCAGTCTGCTTCACTCTAGTTCCAATCTGATGCATTCCCCCCAAATGCTGCTGTTGCCATAATTGACCCAGTGAGATTTGTCTTACACCATCATCCATAACAACGCTGCATACTCATTTACCTCTTTCGCTCCCCTTCCTTGTGTTGTTTGGTTACGTTTACAATTGGCTGTGTGTTGAGCTGTTGATTTATGCGACTCCCCTCAGGAGAATTTAACACCGCAACTTTACAGTTCCTGGTTTCTTTAGTGGATATGTTTTACTTAAAGCTCTGTAACATCAAAGATTTCTCCTTGCCCAGAGCTCAGAGGCTGATGCTTGGAAATGAGTGTGCAGTGACCTAGAAATGATTTCACTAGATGTCATTAGACTTAGAGATTCATGGTGATCATTTTGCAGCTTCCTGTCCCTTGTTGTCATTTGACTCATTTCCGGCATGTTTTCCATTCTGCTTTGTGATTTCCATACTGTCCAAATCACCCCATAACCAGTCAACCACCAATTGTGTTTTATTCACTTTAATTTAAATGAAATTCAGTCCTTTTAAAGGAAACATGATTGTGCAAACCTTTTAATGAATTTGCGACATTGTCAATATCAATTTCACAATGCTCTGTACTCCACACCGAAGTAACCTCACAACTGAGACATCTTGTTCCTCCTTTGTGAAGAACAAATGACTGAAAGCTAAGCAGAATCTATATTTGTATCTAGTTACAGGCCCATTAATTTAGATCTAGAGTAGGCGACCAGATATCTGTACTATAAACAGTTGTGACAAGTGTATTTTTGCCCTCCTCCCCATATCCCCTGCAGCAGGGTAGGGTACATGCTGAACCATCAGCGCAGCAGCTGCTCTCTGCCATCTGAGTACAGTAGAAAGCACCTTCTCAGAGCTGAGCCAGGGAGTTCCTTGGCACCTGTTATGTACCGTCAGAAAAGTGCATACTGGTTGTATACAACCCAACACTCAAGAGTGTGTTAATGTGAATAGTGGTCAATGTACCAGCTGGCTTTGCATGCATTCTCCCATCAGGCCTCAGAGCGGCAGTGCATGATGTTGGCCTATCGTGGGAGGACTCATCACTACCATTTTACTTAACAGAGTTTCAACGTGCTTTATGCAGTTTCCGAAAGCGGATCGGTATGCTTTTAGGCTTTCTGAGGTGGTTCCAGGAGAACTGGAGCATGTGAGGTGCTCTTGAGTCTGAGGTTGGTAGTCCTTGGCTTACGTCAGGTGACTCGTGGTGTAGGTGTGGCCTGTTGAGAGATGCTGAGGATGGTATAGGGTGTTTGGGAGTGAGAGAGCTTTTATCGTGAAGCCCTAATGTTATAATTTAAGATGATGATGTATTAATTATTCCTGTCCCACTGATTGGAGTGGGCTGGTGGGTGACTTGATGATATCTGGTTTAAAATGGGATAATGGAGAGTAGAGAGCGAGATTCTGGTCATGTCTGCTCCGATGACCACTGCACCTTGTCTTTAAATGACTATGAACTATTCTCCTTTTTTCCCCCTCCCTTTTGCACTCCGCCCCCTCCCATCACCTCACAGGAAAACGAGAGTCGTCTGGAGTCGTCCCAGGCTGAGTGTCGAGATGTTCTGCACAGACTTCTGCCCCATGTGCCTCTGCCCAACGAGCAGGTATGGGTAATATTGGGTTATCACCTTCATGCAAATGGTACTTGAGTCTTGGTAGCAATACCCTCATTACCCCTTCCCTCTGGCGCTCCTCTTGTCTCTTAATGCTCCCACGTTTCACTGATGTGTGTCTTCACCTTTCACCTCCTCTGTCTACCAGAACCATCAGGAGTGGCTGCGCAGCTTTGAGGGGGCAGTAGCACAGTCCAGTTCCACCCCTGCATCAGGGGACTCTAAGGTAATTAAAGTGGAAACTTAGTGCTGAACATCATTCCTCTGCTACTGAGATTTAGGGTGATTAGTAGCCTCACTTCCCAAGTTGGCTTTAGCCACAAATACAATTCTCTTACCAGGGACTGGCTGAGAAGCTTAAGGAGTCTGCGGAAACCCAAAGGATTCTACAGAAGGACTGTGAGACGTACAAGAAGGTTTTGGCAGAGACGGTGAGATAAGGTTTTTGTGTTAAGTTCATGGTGGCGTGGCGGTAATGTTTGTGAAACTAAGCTGTCATACCTGTCGTGTCCACAGGAGGGCATCCTGCAGCGCCTCCAGGACAGTGTGGAGGAGGAGGAGTCTCGCTGGAGGGTGAAGCTGGAGGATACGCAGGGAGAGCTCAGAGAGGTATGCATTCAGGTTTAGCTGGAAACAACTCCCAGACTGAATACTTAATCACTGTACTTAGATATATTATTGCAACTTGTGCACTTCTCATTGCATCATTCTTCTTTGTCCTATCTTAGATGAGCCTGAAAGTCACAGCACTGGAGCAGGAGGTTGAGAGACTAAGTGATGGAGCAGAGTTGGAAAACGTCAGTGCTCTTGAAAACACACTTCTTCTAAGACTTAGACTCGCATATCTTCTTGATTTAGTATTATTGTTATTACACTTCAGACGTAAAACATCCTGCCATTTTGACTTAAATTATTGATGTCTTTTTTTCTACTGGAGCCCGTGTTCGTCTCAGTAGTATCATGCATCTCTGAACCTCTGTTGTGCTCTGTAGTTGAGAAGAGACAAACAGCACTTGGAGTCCGAGTTGGAGCGGGCAGAGCGTGAGAGCGCCACCTATGTGACGGAGGTCAGAGAGGTGAGCGGAAACGGGACATCCTCACTCGGTGTTACTTGCGATCCTCAGTCATGTCATAGTGTTCATCTTCCTATGGCATAGGGAGGAGCTCTGTTGTGTGGATGTCAGTTATATGTTTATGTTATGGTGTGTGTTGGTGGTTGTGACATGCTCTACATTGTTTAGTTGGGGCATATGCAATTCACACAACACAAACATTGAATATTTCAATATTGTTGAAGTGATAGAGTGCACATGCTTCGTATAGTCGGCTCTAGCATTAACTTGGGTATAGCACTTACCAGACTAACACAGTACACTTCGCCTTTGGTAATTGTCAGACAACGCTACAGTCATACACAACAGGATCATTCACTATTTGGGGCTTTATCCATCATCACATGGCTCTGCTGAATAGTGAGAGCATTCACTTTTTCTAGATGCCTTATGGCAAGATCGGGGCTAGACTACCATATGGCAAGATCAGGGCTAGACTAGCTCTTATCTCACTGACGCACACCCTTAGTAGCCCGACTCAGTATCCCAGTCTCTCTGATTCATTTGAGTAGAGCTGTCCTGGACCCAGTCTCACAGACACCCATTAAACACATCATCTCAAACTTCATTTCAGCTCAAAGATCTGTTGACTGAATTGCAGAGCAAACTTGATGGCTCTTATACAGAGGCTGTCAGGCAGAATGAGGAGCTGAATTTGGTAAGCGTTGCTCATCCTCTAGCTAGAGCTCCTTTAAAACCTATCCCTACTGCTCCCAGCAATGTTCCTACACTGGCTGCCACAGGACAGGGTTCTCCATGTTCTACAGAACGGTAGGTCATCGTCCACGACCTCGGTGACCGTGCTTACTCAACACAATGCATTCTCTTCGCACCATTTAGGATATTCACTCGGCTTTCAGGAGCCATGAATGTGAATTTGTAATATGTATCAAGGATCAGAGGTTGTGAATGATGACCCACCTTTACACTCAGTGATACTTACAAGACTAACTGTTCCTACTCTACACTGTCAGTCGGGTTCAGTCACTTCTAACAAATGGCTTACTAGTCGACTTACTGCTTCTCCTGCAAAGGCCAAACATGCCCCATGTTGCCCGCCATCTGGAATCATTTTACTCCACATCTTGAACCTGCACTCTATCATTCCATCTTCAGCCTTCATACAGCCCTTGTCTGTCTCAGTGTCTTTGTCTTGCCATCTATATTGTCTGTGAAAATCTTTCAGTGGTCTTCGTGAAATCTTAGCCGTCAGTAGTTATGCAGCATTATGTTTCCGAGTTGATGGTATGTTAGAATAAGGATGATGTCACACAGTCGTGCTTTGATGTTTGTTTTAGTACCATGCTATGCCACGCTGGTTGTCAAGCAAAACCAGTTTGTTCTGTGCGCATATGAAATCCTTTAATGTATGCAGTGTTGGCAGGAGGCTTTGAATAAATGCTCTGGGTGTGCAATTTAAAAAAAGGAATTCACAGGTGTCAACAGTCTGTAGGAAGCTGTTATGTGGCTTAGAACTTGTGCTGAGTGTCTCTTTTGATTCCAGCTGAAAACCCAGCTCACTGAGACTCTGTCCAAGCTGGAGACGGAGGAGAGCGAGAGGCACAAGGTGGCTGGTGACCTGTATAAGGTAAGACTGCTCATAAACCCATCTCAGCATAACAGTGGCTCACATGTACAGTTCATTGTTGATAATGGTGCCAGACCCACGGCAGTTTGTTTGCAAACAACTGATTATGTCCTTTCTGACCCTAAACCCAGGCCCAGCAGTCTCTTGACCTGATCCAGGAGGAGCTCTCCAAGGAGACGGGCAACGCCGATCTGATAGAGAACAGCAGCCTCTCGTCACAGACGGTAAGACTTGAGGGCAGTTTGGGTGTTCTAACAGATGGCGCTATATAGATTTGCATGTATATATGTTTAGTTGGTAACATTTGGTGTCTTGACATCAGGTCTAAACCAGCCATTCTATCTCTCACAGGAGGAGATTGACAGGAAGGAGAAAATGACTGCAGGGCTGAACCAAACAGTCAGGGAACTGCAGCAGCTGCTACGAGCCGTCAACCGGCAACTCACCAAGGGACAGGAGGGGGTAAGGCCTTTTGATGTGCTGTTTTCACCTCCAACGAGATAACGTTGTAGTCCTGGCTTTTCCAGTGTGCATTCTTTTGATTTGGTAGAACTGGCAGAAATGAATGTATGTGCATCTTACAGGGGGAAACGTCACAGGTCCTAATTTGTGCTTTCTTTCAGGAGGCTGACAAAGATTTGCCTGAAGTATAGGGAGAGGAGGATGGACCCCCACGCAGACACCCCGACCTCACTACAGAGACCACCCCTGACCTTTGGTCTCATCACTACCACCATCGCACCATGCTGTCTCACCCAACCACCCCCTCCCTTCCAACCTCCGTCACCTCACCTATACTGTAGGTAGCCTCCAGCTGACTCTGGCAAAACACTCCCAGACTCCATGCTGGCCACCAAGAGAGCAGGCAGGGGCTACTGTTAATTCCAAACACCGTACCAGAACTTACACTACTGCACTCCCACCACATTCCTCTTCTACAGCAACATCGCCAGTTTATAAACATAAAAATGACATCCAGCATAATTCAGACTGCGTGTGGTAACCATTCCTCTGTTTAGAAAACCTGTATTTTTCAATGAAAACCTTTTGAATATATCAGTAGTTTTTCTCGTTGTTTCTTTGTCAGGAGGGCAGTGATTTGAATTTCCGACTTGACTAACAAACTTTGGGTTTTCAGTCCTTTTTTTTTTCCTCTTAACTTAAAGATTAAGTATTGTTTAAATGTACCAGTTAGGACCTGCTGAACTACACTATGTTGTTGACCTGTTTGCTTCCTGACCAGAAAACTCTGTCACATCCTGTGCATCATTGTGCGTTCATTAATTCATAGCTCCATGCATACCTTGGCTCAGTATCGGGTGGGAGCAGGGGGATCAGACGGGGTCTCGGCCTGTCAGAAGGGTCACTATGTAACTGTAACTATGGAGATGCATGGACGAAGTGTGTGCGTGTCTATACTGCAGCTCCAAAGAGAGGGAGTCTGTGACCCTGGCTGTGGAAGGAGAAGGCCAGGGCAACAGTGTAGATGTTTTTAATCCTACTGCAACTACTCTAGGAATAAGCGTCCCATATCATCTGTAATCAACACTTGCTATATTGTTGCTAAGCTCATTAACACTGAAGATTTTGTTCTTTTTGTAACAGGTGACATTAATAAAAGGGATGCTTGGATCAATCTGCCCAGAGTCCTGTGTTGTTCCTTCTCCCTACCACCGCGGGGCGCCACTCTTCCACTTTATTTGATTTTTCACACCAATTTGTTTCTTAGCCTTAAAAAACCTGAATGTGCACAGGAGAGTTGTAGCATTTGTTGCCTGCAATTCACAGCGAGGCAAAATAATCCTCATCTGACTTCCCTGTACAAGATAAACATGTTAGTCATGTGATGCTGTCATTTTAGGTTAAGCGTGTTTTGTGTGATTGAAGAGAAGCTGACACTCTATAGAGCCTCAATTATGGAACTTTTAGGGTGTGACCAGTTTCCCAGGATGGCAACACGAGGCTGGGTTTAGTTTTTTTCCTCTCAGCTCTTGTGCGAGGTTGTGCAACAGATTTACCATCAGGAACTCTTCGTAAGAAAGGGAAGTGAGTGTGCAATCAGTAACTGTAATAATAAAAACTGCCCCCTCGGCTGTAATATTGGAAACACTCATACAGGCAGACTTCCATCAGACTGTTATGGTGGCTGGTTCATGCTGACACAGAGTATGAAGGCGTAGCGTAGCCCCTTTGTGCACATCAGGAGAAGAATAAAGGGCTCTCTGTGACTTCAATACAGTGTCAGACTTGCATTATGCAACATACTGATGCTTTTGAGTGTGCCAACTCCAGCTCTTATAGTGAAAGAAGAAATGCAGGTTCTATCATGACGGGATGGACTTGACATGAGGTATCTACATAGATCAGAAAGCTCTTGCTGTCACCTTTTTCTCTGCACATTAGAGGGTCCACACAACAACAACAACAACAACAGGACTTTTGTGCAGGCTGGGGGTCAGGTCAGGGGCAAGAGCAACATGGGATCAGCACATTCCTCACATTCTCCCACACTGTCATGCTGCAGTCAGCTGATTGGAGATCTGGCTTTTACCTTCATGGAAACCTCGCGACAAAACGGGCGTCACTGTCCTCAACAAACCGTTCATTAACTGGATCTCACAGGGCGGGCCTTTCACAGCCTGTTGCTGGAGGCTGTGGTGCCGCACGTACACGGTCACCTGTGTAGTCGCTGACGCCCAGTGTACAGTCATGGGTTTAGATGGCTTCATTCCTCTGAATAAAATAAACATCAAGCAGTTTGCAATAGATTTGAATGTCTGATGCTCTCTAAAACTGAACATTATTACATTATGAGGGTGCTTTTCTCTCTAACCTTGTAAATTCATAGCTATGTACATCTGGTCTTTTTAAAATTTTAATACAATTCTGTTTTCCCGTGCAATGTGACTCACAGTTCTTGGGAAAGCCTGACATGTTACCAGCAGTGAATAGGTAAATGACAAGAGAATTTGAAATGTGGGAGAAACCAGCAACGAACATAGTCTTGAGATTACACTCAAATACTTGTGGATAGTCTCATGACTTTCATGGAGCTCTGTGTGTGTGTGTGAAGCCTCGGTGCTGCCTGACGAAGGCCGGCGAGGAAGTTAATAGGGGCTTTGTCTTTCCTGTGTCATCATGGCTCATACTGTTGGTCTCAATTGCGCAATCCGGCTCCTTGCAATGTGGCTCTGCTCTGCACGCCTCTTGCCTGGTAACATTCGACGACTCCTCCTAAACATAGATTTGCACTCACACGCTGCACCAGACCAACTTCAGCAAAGCAGCCCACTCCCTGCATCTGCTCTCCATCAGTGTGGTATGTGCTAGAGAGCCTTTGATCCCCCCCCCCACTCCACAGTTTGTGTGTGTGTGTGTGTGACTGAGTCAGACAGAGAGAGAGAGAAAAGGGTGTAGTGCTCTTTTACACAGACAATGCCCAGTGGATGAAAGCAGGCGGAAAGAGACAGTGACACAAAAGAGCAGTAAATGCTCATTATACCCGCGGCTGTGAGGCCAGCCTGGAGGCCCGTTAGTTAAAGGCAGAAAGCAGCTTGATCCCCTTGGCACGACTGCTGAAGAAGCTGAAGTTCACTCCTCTGTACTATTAATGGACAAGTATGTGCAGCTATGAACGGAACCAACAAATGCCACGGATTAATCTGAGTTGTATTACTTACAGATGGGAAGACAAGATTTGCACATCAGAAAGAAATACATCAACGTTGCCCTCTTTAGTATTATACCACAGAATTGCCAGGTGTATTTTTAATGTTGTGGTTCATATGGACGGGGAGATGAGTGCCTTCGTGGGCCCCAGTGGCCCCCTGCTACCTTTTGTTTTTGTGTCAAGTGTTATTGCACTTTGAAACTGAACACCGGTTCAAACAGAAGGCTGTAATAGCAGAGGCAGTAGGGCCGCTGAAGGGGCCAGAAGCAGCGAGGGCACTTCCAGCCATGCAGAGACAGAGACAGTGAAGTGTTGATGAGGGCGCCAGATAAAAGTGTAGAAGTGGCACATTCATCAGAAAGGTGTGAGAACAACTGGACATTTGGGATATGGGAAGGGGTGACATTGGGGGTTAAGAAGTGCTTGACGTCTTTACGTTCACACATAAGGTGTGGACATTTGGATGACGTTAGAGAGTCTGTAACTCTTAACATTGACTCATACTAAGAAGAAGCAGTGAAGCAACACTCGGGCCTAATAGGGTAATTTCCATGCAGCCATGTGGCAAGAGGTAAATCAATTTAATGAGATGTTACAGCAAGAAAATAAGCACGTAGGCCTGGAACCAAGTTTGTCCGAATGAAATATGAAAATAAGAAGATAAGATGATTTAGTGACATTTTTTAAATATTTTGTCCAAGTGAGCAAGAGTAATGTGGAATTAAACCTCCCACGCAGATAAATTATAGCCTATTCATTAGGTTGTAATTAATTTATCACATGTATTAGCCTATTGCAAAAAGTAGGCAAGAGCCTTAAATCAAAATGGTGACTATTGACTTCTCACCATCCAAGTGGGGTCCGGGCTCCTCCCGGGGTCCTACAAAGGGCCCCGGGGGGTCCCCAGCAAAATGACCACAAGTTTGATTCCACCATTATTTCACTCTCTAGAAGTGAGAGAAGGAACAAGGATGACTATTTCCGCCATAGGTTTCACTATACAAACTATTACCGCCCCACCTACAGTACAGTCAGTTATGTAATTTTATACAAAGTAATATCTAATGACAAAGGGACTCCTTAAGATATATTTGTTTCTAGCGGGGGTGAGTGATGTAATGTGTATATCGGGGGTCCTTCGCACGAGCAGGTTTGGGGGAAACCCAGCTCTAACTAGATGAGTCAAACTGGAAAGTTTGCGAACGTAGCCGGGGGAAAAGCACGATCCCTTTAAGAATTCCCAGATTGTACTCTTTGTTTACATAATACGAGACGCGCTCCATGGACCACGTGAGCTAGTCAGAAGAAGGGGGGGGGTCCACTCTGAAAAAGATCACTTTGATCCCCCTGGAATGGATTAAACGCAAAACACGTCTGTCTTACAACAACAAACAAGATCGAACATCTCTATAAAATATCGTTGTGTCGTAAACACGAGTCAACATATCGTTTAAAGGTGGAGTCGGTAAAGCTTCCCCCCCCTATACAGCAGAATGGTACATCCCGCCCCGCTGCTCCTCGCTGTTTGTGTATCTGCTTCAGAGCGGATTCAGCCGCCAAGTAACTTACGTTTTTGCGATGTCACGCAAAAGAAGTTTTGAGCTCCATTAATTCATAGAGAACTGGAACCGTGTGTGGACAGAGACACGCGCCGCTGGATGTATGGTGTGAAATGACAGAGTCTCGTGGGTTTTAAAGGGGATTCCTTGTGATTTTCAGCCGCTGTTATTACTACACACACAGCGAAGCCAGAAGCCTCATGTTTTCCCCAAGCCAAGAGGAGCACTGCGCCCCGTCTAAAGACCCAGTTCAGTACGGGGAGCTGGTGGTATTGGGGTAAGTTTGAGCATTAGAAGTATTCATTTAGCTAAATACACGTTCACAATGTTTCTTTAAAGATGTCTCTACGTGGATAAACAAAGCACCGTCTTGATTCGGAAGTTTGCACACCCACAGACGGGAGTTTGTCGTTTGAAGAGGAAGTGAATTGTAAGTGATTGTACGGTTTGTGTTAAAGACGTAGATAAACTTTTCTTACGCAGACACCCTGCGTAGTCAGAAAGAAAAAGAAAAAAAACCGTCGAGCCCAGCTGAGAAATTCACGCGCTCACGTTACTCTTACAAATCAGACACGTGCGCACAATCCGAAAATGTGTATGTTTCCGTTTCCTGAGTTGGCAACAATGTTTTATTCCCTCATAACCACGAACAACGTAACAGTAACGTAGCCCTGCTTCACGTTAACGCTCAGCTGTGCGCCAGATAGATGCGTTTCATGTGCACGTTGACCAACCTGCGGTAAAGTGAACACCGTATTCAGCAACTCTCCAAACCAGTGCGCACTTTCCTCTTTCCTACCTTAAGTTGGATTCATGGGGTTTCAGGAATTCGGAAGTGGTGACGGTCCCCTCCCCCAGCCCAAAGGGGGGTTTGCAATGCTATCTGTTAGCCAAGAAGGCAAACCTTTGCATCTGCAAGACCCAAAAGCTTTCCTTTCATAACTTTCATAACACTGTAGGAAGGCCAAGGTGTCTATTACCTCCAATATGCCAAGTTTTACCTAGAAGTGCATATATGCAATACAAAAAATTTTTGAATTTAATTGTTAGAAATCACAGACTGTGCTTATCCCAATACACGCATACGATTAATATAGTTTGGGAGGTTTCATTTCAAATTAAACATGTATCTGGCCTTTGATTCCTTTATATTGAACACAGTGAAAGTAGTCTTTGCAGCAAAAATAGTGATGGCATGATGATGATCATGGCTCATTTCTTTACATTTGATCTATATATGTTTTTGTTTATATCAATTAACTTGACAATACTTTTTTTATGAGCCAATGCCTGCTGATATACAAAAAATATCAGTCAATAATATTGGTATCCCAGTCTCATCTGTCTCACCCTGCGATTGAGTGGGGGGGAAAAGGATCTAGCTGTTTCTCTGTTTATTAAAAAACCCCAGACATAACTGCTTGTAGTTCTGGATTTGTTCAGAAGAAACTGCAATCCCCTTTAATTGTAAAGGTGTGATTATTAGCTGTGGAGAGGATATTAAGTAATGCGACAGTCATTTTCAGGTGTTTGTGTGTGCAGTGGGAATTTCGTGTATAGAGCTTCTTTTAAAAGCATTTTAAATTAGATGCTTATGAAGGCTTTACACAAGCCATGGAAGAATGTGGTTTTGTCCCTTGCCCTCCACCCATACACTCAGTCAGTCACAGTCTTCATACTCACTGCTTATTACAAGGGACCAAAAGTGCTGACTGCTTATTACCCGAGACTGAACATGTGGCATGTTTGAAGTTGATACGTTTGCACCTCTCTCTCTCTCTCTCTCTCTCTCTCTCTCTCACTCGCAGGATATAGCCTATATTTGAATCAAAAGTGATTGGTGTAAAACCATTGCTATGACAACATCACATCCCCTAGATAACACTGATGCTAGACAAGATAGCTGACTGCATGGAACAAAGCTTGTTTGAGTAGCCATTCTCTCAATGGTTTGTTTCCATGAGCAAAGGTGGCTTTTGTGCCTGCATGGCTGCTCTGTCAGCCCGGGAGGATTGGCTTGGTGCTGGTCAGTGAGCGGGCCGGGTGCGTGGGTACCCTGGAAATGAAAGGATGGATTGATCAGGACCCAGCCTCTGCCTCTCCTTAGCTCCCTCTGTCCATTGTGCCCGGGAGACTGAGCCTATTGATTGAACTTTGTACATTTCTCCCTCAAGAACCACTTGGTAAAGGAAGTGTACGGACCAACTTAGGGACATCTCTGGCACAAACTGTCACAGACTGTTCTGTTCGGATGTGACCGTAAGATTTATTTTTTTGATACCCTATTGATCTCAGCTTTCCCCTCTCCACAAAGAGGTCCGAAAGTAGGGTCAGCTACAGAACAGTGACTGTGGAGCTGGAAGGGTATCGGTGTCTTACACTTCAGCAGGGTGGGTGCTTACTGTCATGGGAGCTTGAACCTGAGCCTTCCAGTTGAAGGATGCTCTCCCCACTCACTATGCCACCCTGCTGCCCCCCATGCAGTGATGAGGTACCAGAGACGTATTTGTGCAGTCATGCCATTTAGATTGACCTATTTGAAATACTAATAGCCTGTGGTCCTACTTGAAGTCTGTGCAACATCATCTGACCCCTGTGTCATCTCAGGTGACCCTTAAAGGCTGCCCTATCCTCTCTCAGTAATGCTAATGAGGGTTATCACTCTAACTGGTCAGCAAATCTCCTCCACTCTCTGCTAACACTATTCTTTCAAGTCATCATAAGTATCTGGAGGTACTGATGGCTCCTTAGTGCGGCCCTAGAGGATAGGTGATACTCCCAACTCCGAGTCTCTAATTCCTACTGCTAAGTATTGGAAGGTAAATCCGCTGGCTGCCTGGCACAGGTCAAAAGGGAAATGGATCACAATTAGTTGGAGCACAGCGTTAAAGATCCTGTCCTAGCTAATGTGACGGCAGAGGTTTCCGGGCCATAGAACATGCTTCCTGTCTGTAATGATGAATAATGGAAGGCACATATGTGTCATGTCTCACCAATCCAAGGTTTTATTCTGGAATTAAAATGTGATCATGTATTATGTGTAAGACATCCATGCAGAGGAACCACAAATACATAGGTATCTGGCAGATGAGCCCCCCAAATAGATATAAATTCGAACAAAATGTAACTGCTCTTTATTTTTGTGCGGACTCTCTGGGACTTGTTCGAGGAAAACCACTCTAGTAGACAATAGGCAACAGAAGCAATATAGGCTAAAGACTTGCAATTATGAATAATTTAAACTTTTTACAATGCTGACATTTATTATACAAATTATTATTTATTTAGTCATACCCTGGACTTAATGAGCCTTTGTATCATTATTCTGTCGTTAATTTATTAGTTCTAGTTTTGTCCACAATATCACCCAAGGCCTGTCTTGCTCTCTGTGGGTGGCTTGTCCTACAGGCCAGCTTTGTGCTCTGTGCTGACTGGGACCATGTGTTTCCATGCCTGCCCAGCCGTGTGGAGACATGGGACAGGTGGCCTAGCCTGGGAGGGAGGCAGGGAGGAGCAGGAGGAGGCTCTGGTCTCTACTGTTGCATTTGTGTTGAAAGGATGAGGAGAAATTTTGGCTTATATACTGGTTGGTAAAGTTAATTCCCTCGTGATAGGAGATTGCATTGCGATGCAAGTTCAAGCCCTTTGATACAGATCTTCCATTGTACGAAGAGTCTGACTGTCCAGCACACTGTGGTTATGTGTGGGAGTGTGTGACAGAAGGTCCATGTGTTGGATGGGAGCGGAGCATGGGGTGTCCCAGCTGTAGGAACCAGCTGGTGGATGGGGAGAGGACCAGTCCTACCGGAAGGTACTTCTCCATTCACAAGGAGCAGCCTACGGCTAGTTGCCTCACAGTTGACTGGAAGTCAAAACTGGCATCAGAAGTTCAATAGTGAAAGGACAGACGGCACTGAGATGCTCTGCTGGTCATGTTGAGGTTTATTTTGAATGAGTCATCATTAGAGTTTCCCATCATGTGTCGGTGTGTAAAACACAGCTATAAGAGATGAGTCAGTTCACCCAGACTGCAATCCCAAAGTGGTTGCAAACCTGACGTGCATCCTAAAACCTGCTCTTGCCTGGGACCCAGAGCAGAGGAACAGCTGCAGTGTTACACAGCCGGCTCTTTGAGATCACAAGTACCAGAGTGCATTATGTAATAAGAGACATCCAAGATGACGCGTAGACGCTTGTTTTTATTATTGCTTGTGAAAGCACTTTGTGACTCTGCTCTTGAAAGGTGCTATATAAATAAAACTTACTTACTTACTAGATTGCTAATGGGGAGAATTAGGTTGCTAGTGATGCAGTGAGTGTCAAAGCTTCTTTTCAAAATGCTTGAATGTGTTTCTTGTTCTCTGTGTTTACTTGTTATTTGATTACAATAATGTTTGTATGTAAATCTAATTAGGCACATCCTTTTGCAGCTACAAAAACAACCCTGTTTGCATTCTCACAAAAGAATGAATTAGCCTAACTGTCCTTTGTTTTTTCCTCCTCTCTGTCTGACAGGTACAATGGCTCTCTGCCCAATGGAGATCGGGGCAGAAGGAAAAGCAGATTTGTGCTATACAGGAGGACCAAAGCCAACGGTGTTAAGCCAAGCACTGTGCACATCCTCAATACACCCCAGGCCAGCAAGGTAAAGAAGAGATCAGAGGATGAATGAATGATTTAATGAACAGACTCACAACGGGAATGAACACTCGTCAACTCGCCTTTTGATTAATATTTCAGTAAAATATGTCTCTATGCATGAAAATGAAGAACAAAAACATGAATCACTGCTTTAGAAATAGATGGCTGATTTTCTCAATGCACCCATGTATAAATTTGGTTTTGAATGGGATTCATGGGTCCTATTGTGATTGAACGACTCAGCACATCAAGGATGATGGAATCTTTCAACTCAAGAAGAAACTTGAAAAACACCAAAATTGGGAGTTTTTCAAAGCAGCCGAAATGTTGAATGATTTCAGTAGCTTATGCAGCGTGGAGTAAACCATTTGCAGTGTTCTTGGCGGACCTCAGTGTTGACATTTCCAGTACAATAACTAGGTCTTAGCCAGGCCTTTTCACTTTTCTCTGCGGTGCAGTGACTGCCAGAAACTGCCCCGTCCAGTATAACATGTCTGTCTTCCTGCATTCCATCCTTTGGTTCCCTAGCAAAAACTGCCAAACAAGCCAGAGGAGCTGCTTACATCTGCACCTCTTAGAGGCCAGTATTTCAGACGTTTGTTGAGAGTTTAGTCCCCTGGCCCAAGGCCCGTTGGTTCAGGTTACTCTCACCTGGTGGAACTTGACTCTTCATATCTGCTTATAGGTTTTTCTGTGGCTGAGACTTTTTCATTTTCGAGACTGCATTATTCCAGTCAAGCACAGTTTGAACTGTGCGGTATGCTGCAACGGTCTACGATATACGGCTAATGTTGACTTGCTGCTCCAGGCCAAGAATCATTTCTCAGACAGGCTGCCCAGGGAATCATGTTACATTGGACCTGACTGTTCTTATGGCTCAGCACATCAGAATGAAGAGTGCCATTTATGCAGTGGGTCAGAGACTGTTCCAGAGATGGGAGCTGCTTTACCTTCCTCCCTCTTCACTGCTGCACCTCTCTGCCACCCTGTTACCAGGCCCAGGATTAGTAAGGTGAAATGAGGAGGAAGTTGTTGCTGTTGGCTGACTCTCCACTCCCAGCTGTACACACAGTCAAAAATAGCCATTCCTTCAGAGGCAAGTACGGAGACCAGCCTGTTTTGAGGCGAGCCCTCTTCGTAAAGGTTTACTATAGAATTCACAGAAGGAGCTAAGTGAACCAAGCCATGCCTCCCTTTTATGTTCATTTTTCTTTTTTACCACCGCGGTCCCCCAACCCGCTCTCGCCCCCTCACACCGTGTAGCAGTCTCATGCGAATGAATTGAGAACGCTCTCTGGCCGAGAAACTGAGAGGGAAAGCTCACGTGTCTCTGCACACTCTGGTGCTCATGGCAGATAATGAGGAGCTCCCATGATCTCTGCCACTGCCAGCCTCCTATTCAGATCCTGCCCTGCTTTCTAATCTCCCCACTTGATCTCAATTACTGTGTATGCATTTGTGCATGTGTGTGTGTGTGTGTGTCTTGGCTTTCCTTTAGGAGTTCCCTAACAAAGGTTCTAGGGCTGTGTGTTGATTTTTGGGGGTGGTATGACATTTTGGGGGTTGCCCACATCATAACAAACATAACGGACATATCTTATGATTTGGAGTGTGCATGACCTCCATCTAGCCATCGGACAGGTGGAGCAACCTTGGCTTTTATGTAATGCAATCGAGACGAGACTCTCACTGCATCTGCTGACATTTCTCCTCGTCAGTGTCTGATGTTACCGCGGACGCAGAGTGTGGCAGCACCGATGACCCACTTTCTCTCTCCCGCTTTCCCTTACGCACGTGACAAGGGGGGGATGTTTGGGAAATGGTATTCGCAGATTAGAGTGGGATGATATAGCCTGGAAGCCAGTCTTTCTCGCAAAAAAAAAATTAAACATATTTTCTACTTTTGCGATTCAGTTTGCGGTAGCAAATGAGCCTGGGGGAGCCAGGTTAGAGATGATAGTGGCAGGTGGGAAAGTGTTGATGTGAGCTGGGCTTGAGTGGCTTCAAACCTTCCTCTCACTGTTCAGCTGATAGGCAAGCCTGTGTTGACTGAGGCCAGTGGACGGTTTATGGTCACTGTCATAGGAGTGTTACTTCACAAGAACGTCATGCTCCTCTCGACTCCCATTCCAGAAATTCCTGGCTCGGACCTTTTGTTTTTCATCCAGTAGTATAATTACGCAATAAGCCATGAGAGGTCTTCCTTTAGTCATTTTACAACCGTTCGTTAAGAGGCATTGTTAGGCACAACATCAAACAGTTGGTCTCATGTTCAATACATCTCTTAGTTGTCATCAACAATGAGAAAATAATAATTAAATGTTTTCTTCCACCAAGCAATATAGTTCTTGAACAGTAGTAAATAACGTGGTTGCTAAGTGACACATACATTTCCAGTTGGCACATTATATTAAAATGAACTGTTATGCGGTCACGTGTGTGTGTATCAGGTGTTTTACAGCAGCTTATGTGACTCGGCCATTCAGAACTGAGGACCAGAACGATCCATTTTATAATGGGAGTTTTGTTTTGCCCCCATCTGTAATTTCACCTCACCAATGATGCAACGATTGCAAAAGGCATTAGCTAGTTCCCATTTGTGAACGGTTGGCACTCTGTAATCCGACATGAAGGGAACAAACTCACAACAAAGTATGTTATCACACTAAACACAAAAACAAATATATCATTTGAAACGATTAGGCTCCAAGTATAAGCACATCAACAACAACAAAGGAGTCCATTTATTTGTGTGTGTGATGGTGAAATCAGGAGAAACCCTATGACTACTGTGTAATAGGTTGTTTGTTGTATTTCAGGCTGTGAACTGCAAAGGCCAACACAGTATCTCCTACACGCTGTCCAGGAACCAGACGGTAGTGGTGGAATACTGCCATGATAAAGACACAGACATGTTTCAGGTAAAGGCCAGTTTGATGACACAATGATCTGTCAGCATGTCTGACGCTTTTGAATGTAGCCTGGATCCTCAGCATTTGACAAATTGTATTATATAGAGGCACATTTAGTCCTTTTCTCCCTTCCTGACCCCCACCCTCCACCCGTGAATGCATGTGCTCTGTGTGCAATGTCAACTGTTCTGCCCCCTAGCATTAATGTGAATGTACAGCAAAGAGACGGCTCCTCTCGCCCACCAAAGCCATGTTAGTACTGCAGACACGTGCTTCACATTCAGCCCTTTATTGTGTCCATGTGTCCGTGAACAGCGCTAAGTAAACGGAAACACAGACACGGCAGAGACGGGGGAGACAAAAAACAATTTGAGACCAAAACGAATGAGGAAATGAAAGGGGGAAATGCCTTTTTTTACTTGTTTGTTCAGCTTGAGAGTTGTATGGACATTTTTCAGTGTTGCAATCATAGAAATCTGTGGAAATACATGAGCTTATTGACATATTCTTTTTTAGAAAAAACAAATTGGATTTTCCTCCTTTTTTGTTCTGTTACTTGTTTGCACATGTGCAGTTCACATTATTATTTTTATATAGCACCTTCTGTCAAGTGAAAGTGTAACAAGTATGGCCTTGTTGTGAAAGCAGCTTGTCTAGGATGAACGTTTCTCTGAATAACAAGGTAGCTAACGTGTTGTTCTGTAGATTGGGCGTTCCACCGAGAGCCCTATAGACTTTGTGGTGACTGACACGGTGTCAGGAGGCCAGGAGGGAGAGGAGAACCCAATCACCCAGAGCACCATCTCCCGTTTTGCCTGCCGAGTGGTCTGTGAGCGTACCCCACCCTTCACCGCTCGCATCTACGCAGCCGGCTTTGACTCTTCCAAAAACATCTTCCTGGGGGTAATTACTAGTCCGCCTACCTTGATATACCTATTATTTACACTGCTCTCTGGTGTGGAAGATTGTATGCCTTGAAATCCAGAGGTGGTAACTAGATAAACAAATGCAATTCCTTTCACTGGCAGTGTTCTGTGAAAAGTGGAACGCTGCATAGCACATCAGTTTGCATCATCGTCTATGCTCTGTCTCACCCACAGGAAAAAGCAGCAAAGTGGAAGAACCCTGATGGTCACATGGACGGGCTGACAACCAACGGTGTGCTGGTGATGCACCCCAGGGGAGGGTTCACGGAGGAGTCCAAGCCTGGCGTATGGAGGGAGATCTCTGTTTGTGGGGATGTTTACACACTGAGAGAGACCCGCTCAGCACAGACCCGAGGCAAACTGGTCAGTAGCTGCATACATACAGTATACATGTACAATAGCACATCTGTCACCTGTGAGGTAAATGAAGCATCCCTGACCATATATGCTGTTGTTTCCCAAGCCATGAACAGAACAAGGTTACAAAGGTTACAGGTCAGCATTCTTCCTTTCATTTAGTTAACTCTTTTGCCCAGTGAAACTAAATGTGCGTATGCTACTTCACCCCCTGCAGGTGGAGAATGAAAGTAATATACTGCAGGACGGCTCCCTGGTGGATCTGTGCGGAGCCACCCTGCTGTGGCGTACTGCCGACGGCCTCTTCCACACCCCCACCCAGAAGCATCTGGAGGCTCTGAGGCAGGAGATCAACGCAGCGCGGCCCCAGTGCCCCGTAGGCCTCAACACCCTGGCCTTTCCCAGC
>OMLI01089981.1:0-13870 GCA_900302605.1 Rondeletia loricata | reverse complement strand
CCCTCCCTTCTGCTTGTGGTCACATGAGGTCAAAGTGAAACCTAGCTCCATTCTAAACCGTAGAAAAGAGAGATTGAATGGGCTGAACTTGAAACAAGCTATTAAACACATTTGGAGAGGATTTGAATTGCTGTTTTTATTCTCAAATCTACACTTTGCTGGAGTAGCTTTAATAAACAGCAGACAAACACAGGTTGGTTGGCCGCCATTGTTGTTCTTCTATATGCATGCCCCACGTGGGGCCGTGTCGTCACTGTTTTCACAAGAATTGCGGTTTGCCACTTCACACGACACAGCAAAGACGGCGTTTTAAAATAAATCCACTCTGGGACCCGTTTTTAAAAGGCTTGCGTTTCAGGCGCCGAAAACGGCGTTGTCGTGCGAACGGAAGGCTAATCCGCAATAAAACTTTCCAGTTTCATCTAGAAACCGTTGTCGTCTAAACATGGCCTCAGTGTAGACTGCTGTTTCTTATAGTTCTTCTACCTTTATTTATTTATTATTCCAAACAAACCACTGCTGTTGCTCACATAAAAACATAAAACACATCATTTCCTGTGCAGCAGAAGATGTTTCCTTGTAAAGAGGGCCCCCACATACAGTAGGTGTTTAGAGCAGTGAATGTAAAAGCTTTCATGAACTGGTTGAATCACTATTGTATGGTATCAATCTATGATAGAGAGTAGCAAGTATTTAACACCCACATCCAAAATAATTTTTATTTATACATTTAAAATCATGCATATAGGAGCTGCAGAGGACATTACTCGCTTTTCGTAAGTCGAGTTGATTGTATTAGTGTGAATATAAGTGATTTGCTGCAGTGTCCTGCTTGTAATTACGACTCGGAGGCTGATGTGAACGGGTTTTCCCAGTCGGCAGGTTGTTTTTCTGGTAAATCCAACGTGACATGAAAGCGGCATGAGGCACTTCCTTTATGTCGTAAGTCAGTCCTGCACAATTCGCAAACAATTTGAAAACATACCCAGGGACACATAAAATAAACACATAGAAAGCAACACATAGAACCAGTTTTCTCACCAATGGTCTCATTGTTCGACAGCCATTATACTATGCGATCAAAATTAATGTGAGAATGATATATTGAGGCAGAAAACTCCTTGGTATGAGTCAGGAATTGAACCCAGGTAGCCAGAGCTGAATGTAGGTATAAGGCCATCCGCCACCCTGACCTCCACACCCTTACTTCCCACCACGCTATTTCAAGATCAAACTACTGCCTGTTTCAGTCACGTGAGCCCCGCCTCCCGTTACACTCGATTACAGTGCATTACTTCTCGTAACTATAACTACGAATCTGATATGAGAACAGGCTGATATACACACACAAGCACACACTTAAATTTTCTCCCGTCTGTCGTTTTCCCCTTTACTCAGGCGAATAATTCTTCCCTGCAGGTCCTCTAAAATGGATGCCATTGGCCAGGCCGTGGATTTGGTTTTAATAACAGTTAGCACAAACACAGTAAATTTAAAGCTGGGAGCCACTCTCTGAAAAGAACACCAAATTTGCCAAAGCCATAAGTCCACTCAGCAGTCTTTCACTCTAACTGTGTCTCCGTCCCATTCTCTCACACTCTCTTAGACATGTCTAACTCTCTCTCTCTCTCTCTCTCTCTCTCCCTCTCTCTCTCTCTCCTCCGCCCTGGCAGCTGGAGGTACTCAGCAATATGGGTCTAACACAGAGCTTTGAAATAGCAATCAATGGCTTTATACTGCAGGGAGGGCTCGTAAAAGTGTCGTTGGGAGGAATATATGATGTCGTATTTCACCTTCCCCTCCCTATTTTTAAACACTGAGTTATGGCCGCAGAAATGTGTACCCATTAAAGGTGATATGATGTATTTTCTGCCTTGTTCAGAAACTCATTCATCACGATGGACCAAAAAGAAAACTGCACTTACTCTTGCGCCCCCTCTCCTTCCTCTCCCATCTTCCCTCCCTCCTCCCGCTTCCTTCCCCCTGTTCCCCCCGTTCTTGTAGGCTGTCTTCAGTAATTTACGACACGCCGGTAGTGCAACCTTCTGGCAGGAACTGCAGAAGCAGCTTGCTCTCTCTCCTGGCAACTAAATAACCTTTTATACGAACTTGGCCAAGTCATCTGCTGCTGTACATTAGGAGAGGACAGAGCAGATCCAACCGGACAGAGACGGGAGAAACACACTCAAAAAGAACAAGGGTGAAGATGTGGCGTCCTGATGGTTCAGAGGGCTAAGGCACATAACCATCTACTCTCAAGATAGTGTGTTTGAATCTGGCTCACAACCTGCATTGCATGTCACCCATCTCCCTTTCCCACCTCTCCTGTAACTCTCACCTGTATACTATCTAATAAAGCAGAAATAAATCAATAGGGGCTGTAATGATTACGACCAGAGCGGAGTTGTTGCCGATGCTGTTGCTGCTGCTATGTTTTGCAGTCACCATAAGTAGTGTGTGTGTGTGTGTGTGTTGCTGCTGTTGCAGTCTGCTCCCAGTGTCTGCCGACAGAGGATTAATCTCCCCGGCTGAGGCAGTAGCTAAGGTCAGCAAGGGAAATATTTCATAAGTGTCAGCTTGGCCCACAGCCCTCAACACAGAGTTCGAAATGAGAATGCACGGTCGCATAACAAACGGCCGCATGTGACTTTGCGAGGCTCACACAGAGCACATAGGGGGGACGTGTGATATATGGCAATGCTTCGCTTTCATGTATTCATCTGAGCCTGTGAATTACTGCCAGGGACAAGCGCGGTGCTTTGTCACCACAAGGACCCAGTTGAGAAAAATATTTTGGCCACTCCAGTGCTATGTCTGGAATGTATTTTCCATCACTGTTTGTTCTCCAACTCCTGATTTTTTATTTATTTAAAGAGATAAAAAAGAAGAATTCATAAAAGTCAAATTCAGCCCTGTGCCAAGCGTCTGTGCTATACTGCTACTCTTAGTTCAATGTGATATTACCCAATCTCATACATGGACCAGCAAGGACAATAACATCAGTGACTTTCCATGCTTGAATTTCCATGTCCCTTTTCAACACACCAACACAGTATAGTTCTATAAAAGTGCATCATTATATAACTGTATGTGTGTCATTCCATTGGGCCTAAAAATGGTCTTATACAGTCTCTTTTGAATTGACTTTGTCATATTCCCTGTATTTAATACTCTACAGTCGCAGGCTTTCTCTGAGCCCTCAGTGACCCGGGTTTGGCAAGCACATGCAGGGAGATTAATGGCATGGGCGGGCCGCTGCAGAAACCGTTTGTTTGATGTGACAAGTCTGATGGGCGCTGATTTACTTACACATTGATAGGCTTTTAATTGAGCGACGCCATCCGTCGTCACATGAAAGCCACGGCGACCGACGTGACTCGCTCTCACTGCGGGCTGCGATGATTGACAGGTACCGCGTGCCCCTCCCAGACCGCCCCTCATCATCCCTGGTTTCGTTGTTGACATTGGCAGGAACCTACAGGCTACCGCACTCTCTAATAACTTCTGTTGTTTACCAGGTTGTGAATGCCAAAAAGTCATTCTCTTGAGTAGGCAAGCAGGCCCAATTCAATGAACTGAAAAACTAAATGCTAGGAAGGGCAAGTGAATGTCTGAAAATCTCTTGGCCTCTTTTTCAAAACACAATTTAATTGAACTGATGATGAAATCTGTTGTGGTTTTCATTTTATGACATAATAGTGCCAACATTAAGTTGATGTGTAGAAAGAAAGAAAGAAAGAAAGAAAGAAAGAAAGAAAGAAAGAAAGAAAGAAAGAAAGAAAGAAAGAAAGAAGGTGTATGTACGTTCCCAACACCCTCCCGTCTGGTCAGCCGGGGTTGGCTGATGAAGACACAGAGGCGGTGACTCTAACCACGAGTGGAGGAAGCAGCATTGACTTTAACAAGCGTGAGGAATGTGCTGGGGAGATTTTCTTTGCACGGCCTGTTGTTGTTCCTTCAGCGAGACGTGTCATGGGTCCAGCCTGTGAATACCTCGATTGTGCCTCTATGCCCCCCCCAGACCGATGGAAAAAACATCTTTTGATGTCATCTGAAATTTCACACAACAATGTAGGACAATCTGATTTGAGGCAGACACTGTCTGGCAACCCAGGCCATTTCTGCCTCCACCTACTCCCCTCCTCTCCTCCCTCCTCCTCCCTCCACGCTCTTGATAACTTCTCCGTGTGGAGGACAATAGCGGCTTTTGTTTCCCAGTGTGGAGAGAGGACTTGAGGTTGCACGGGTGTGGGTGGTGTGTAGCCTACGTGCCTGTCTGCGAATGCATTTCAGGTGTAGCGAGTACGGCAAGGCGGATCCCTGCTCAGAGTAGGAAATAAAAGTGCCAATCTGCGAACACAGAGGGAAGCCTATTATCCCAGTGTGATTATAATGCAGACAGATAGACGACAGGTAAGGCAGAGTGGATAAGAGCGTTAGCTTGCGAAACGTGACGAGCTGACAAGAGAGACAATCTCCCTCCTAAACTGGAGAGATAAGGTTGTCAGCCGCAGCTCTGGCACTGACACACACACACACACACACACACACACACACACACACACACACACACACACACACACACAGATATGGGTACAGTCAGATAGGTGATACTGTAAAAAACAACTTTTTAGATACGTATCATATGCGATAGGGCTTGTGTATGTTTGTGTTTGTGTGTGTGCGTACATTTTTGTGTGTGTGTGCACATTCATGTGTGAGTGCATTAGTACAGTGTGCTTTAGTGTGTGTTTGTGTGTCAAAGACAGAGGGAGAGGCAACCACAGAAAGATAAATGAGGAAGTGTGAATACATTAAGTACACTGTGTATATATTGTTTGTGGACCTTTCAGCTTGAGGAAATCCTTGTTTCAACATTCTGTCCCGGCTGGAATGTTGCCTGCGAGGCTCTTTTTAAGTGTTTGGGTCTAAATGCCATGTCTGCTACACCCCATGAAACTGTCTTAATCCTCTTTTTTCCCCCTTGGTTTTATTACTGCTGGAGAAAACACTAGGGGTAGAGCGGAGCCCCAGCCTCAGGCCTCTATTCCCATTCCTCACACCCCATAAGTCAGTCACAGATAATTAAATAGGAGTTATTTACACTCGTTTTCCCTCCTCTGCCTCTCTGGCACTTTTATAATTTCTCTCTCCTTCTCTTTGTACAGTATTACACGCAGCCAGACCTTTTCCAAGTCTGGCTGACACCAGTGAAGGCCTGTAGAAGTATAATAACTTGAAAAGAGAAAAGAAACAAGACTCTTATGAGCTCACATCAATGTCAGCTCCTCATTAAACAATCACACAGTGCATCTATAGAACGCTAATCCCCCCGTGTGCCACAAAACGCCTCGGCACTTCCAAACACGGAGCAAAGACAAACGAGCAGACGAGGATTCGGGTTGAGCCAGGTTTGAAAAATTCAGCTGCCTAATGTCAGCATTATATATTTACTCTGCAGTCAGGCAAACAGCAGCTTTTCAACACGGGGATGAATTAGGCCCTGACACAGAGCTAGGGCGTCCATTACAAGCCTCAGCGGCTCTATAAATCACAGGATCACAGGGGCATGTGGGGTCCGGTCCTCCTCACTCCTCCTCAACTGTAGAGCCCCTACCAGCCCCATCCTGGGGGGTTTGTTTGGCCGCTGTTGCAGCCAAGCCCACTGCTTTGATACAGCCACGGAAAGGCATGGAAATGCCTCGAGGGCCAGCGGGACCTGGACATGCTGAGAAGCCTCTTTAACGGGAAAGCTGCCCCCTTAAATATCCACAACAGGAAACGGCCATCAGTCATCGACACGCCAAAACAGCTGTTACCAGCCTACATCAAGGGGACACATGAAAGGAGTTGCTCCCTGTTGTTTGAGCCCTCCCTTGTTTCATTCTCTCGCTCCCTTTGTCTGGCTTTTCCCCTTGCCCTCCTCCTTGGTCTCCTTTTAAACGCCCCCCTTCCTTATCCTACCCCACCCACACTGCAGCGACTTACCCACTTTTTAACATGTGGATGACTAAGTGATAAACAAGGGCACGATCGGAAACCTCGAAACTTAACTGGCAGTCGACGTTGTAATTTTTTTTTGAAATCCTCTTTAAGCTCTCGACTACCTTTAAATGTCACAGTGAGAAACCAGTTGTTATGCGTCACCTGTTTATGTGTCTCGGCCCGAGGAGGAGGCAGACAGTCTCAAACACACAGAGGGATTCAAAGGAAGATCGCACCACACTTAACCCGGTGTGCACATTTTCATTCACATATTCTTGGATCTTGGCAGGTCATTCAAGCGTGAGTAGCAGTGTGTGGGTGATGAGTGACGACTAAGCCTAATGATGACAGGTCAAACAGTGATCCTGTTGAGTGAGGATGAAGTGACTTCATCCTCCAACACTCTCCCACTCCCTTTCCTCTTAGCTGCAGATAAATGGTAGCAGCCATTATAATCAAGGAGCGAGCCGATGGCAGCGCTTGATAAGGCCAGGCTGTGCCGTAGACTGTCAGAGACGTTTACGTTTTACACATCAGAAGAAAGGATTATTCTGATGAATAATCGATGATCCGTGACACTACTTTAAACAGTCTGAGAACAACAGCGTTGTAATATCTTGGATTATAGATCGGGTAGTTCCGGCCAAGCAATCTCATTGGTTGAAGAGGCGTTCCAGCCATGCTGATGATTCCCATAAAGCACAGCTTGTCGTTCTTTATGGAAAATTGAATTATGTTGCCAGGCTTACTAATGTGGCAGCCAGGGAGCTAGCCAGCTATTGTCTTTGCTTTCTCCTGTTTTTGTATTCTTATGTATGTTTTGAATAAAAAATTTCAGACAGTATGTATACATTGGTAACGGTTGTATAAAACCCATATTAGTGTTCTTTAGTGTGTTTATTGGCACAACAATCTACTACACTGCAAAAGAGAAGCACAATGAACAAAAAAAGCTGACGATGTAATTCATTATCATAGCATAAAACATATTGAATCATGTGAATGTGTTTTATGCTGGAAAAATTGAATCAGCATGCCCTGTGTCCAGGCCAGTAGCAAAGGCTTGCAGCATCAAAGTGTCCTCATGTCATCCCCACTGTATCTGTCAGGCCTGATTCTTGAATAATACAACCACTTCATCACACAATGAGATTACCTTAATTCCCTAATGGGCAGTTCAGCCTGCTGTAATGCAATAAACTCATTAACATACCAGAATTGTACATGGACATCAGGTTATTATTTTCAATCAAATGGACCTATTTACAAGATTGGGGGAGATTCCCTCTGCAGCAAACTATCAGATCCAATTGAAGCGGTTAATCCTCACTCTGACCGCTCCCAAGGCCTTTTGCCAGGCAGTCATTGTCCAGTACATAAAAATTTCTCCTTGACTTTCCTGTTTAAATATGTTGTCAAATCTCTATATATTTTTATATCAATTGCTTGCATCTGGCTCATAGAGGTCGTTCATAAAGATTTCCACCCATACATCATAAACACTTTATGGGGGTGAGGCCATGAGGCAAACCACACCCCCCGATTTGCCCCACCCCTCCTTATGAATGCGGGCACTTGTGATTGGACGGCGGCTCATTGCTTTGAAATCCCTCCCCTCACATCTTTAGTATGTGGAAGGAGTGAGGCGCTGTGTGGCTGCTGCAGAAGGAGAGAGACACGCACACTGGAGGACTGTTTGACCCTATCCTCTGCGGGGATATTCCTTACACTTGCCCCGTATTTTATTGGTCTTTTTTTCCGATTCCTGTTCACTGGATCAAGGAATAATTGGGAATAATTAGTGGTTTATGTTGAAGAGCCCGAACAAGGATGACATCTGGGCGAATTCTTCCTGTTTAGAGACAACTTGGGTCCGATACGGACGACGCGCACTGCGCACTTGCTCTTTTGGATTACCGCAAAACCGTATGTTGAATTTGTTCATCATGAATCGTGCTGGTAAATGAATTTCAACCCTGCACCCACTCGTTCCCTGCCGTCGCCCCGCCTCGTACCCCGATCCAGATGAGAGATCCCCCCTGTGGACCTGAACCGCTTTTACGCAGCCAGTCCTCGGAGCGCAGCGCCGCCGACGCCAGCGGTGATCCACACCGGAGAGGAGCGGAGAGATCATCCGTTTCTACACCTTCGTCCTCTCCTTCTCCCTCGGATCCTTCGCGACAAGCAAAGAGGCTTCCTATCCGGATCGTAAAGATGTTGACGGCGCACAGCGGCCACTTGCTGCACCCGGAGTATCTCCAACCCCTGACGTCTGCGCCAGTCAGCATTGAAGTAAGTCAAGAACGAACATTTCCCCAAATTGTGTTGGAATTATCTGCTGTTATTTTTTCTTCTTTAAATTAAATATTAATAACTACAAGAAGTAGATTGTTAGACGTGTTATTCCTATACTTATGTGAGCCGTTGCGCCATTTTACGCACAGCACAATTATGGGTTTATGGGCAAGTTTGCCGTGAGCCCAGAGTTTAGAATAGAAAAATCATACGGGATCACAATTTACTGTGCTAAAAGTATAATACATTATAATAATATTATACTTTTATTTATTTCCATGAAAGAAATACAATTTAATAATCCTTTCTTTTGGCATCTAGCCTTTGTATCCTCTGATTTCCTTTATTCATGTTATATATATCAATACATAACTCAACATCTGTTTACTTTGTTGAATATAGTAACCTAGTGTATATTCAAGATATTTTATTGCCAGTCTAATATATTACCAGTGTATTATTGTAAATAAGGGTTAATTCTTAGTAGAGCTGTCTGATTATGTAAAGGTTAAATAAACCTTTTAAAACAAATCAGTTTGTTCACCATCTTGCTGTGTTTTCTCCCACTCAGCTGGATGCTAAGAAGAGTCCCTTGGCTCTCCTGGCCCAGACCTGCTCTCAAATTGGCAAGCCAGACCCTCCCTCTTCTTCCAAGCTGGCCTCCCTCTCCTCAGGCAGTCTGGGAGAGAAGGAGTCCTCCAGCCGATCCTCCAAGCCTGGAGAGCAGCACCAGGCCCTGGAGGACAAGTCCAGCTTCAAGCCTTACTCCAAATCAGCAGGCGACTGTCGTAAGGACGTTCTAGTGACAAAGGGGCCTTCAGATAAAGCCGGTTTCAGGGTGCCAAATGGAAGCACCAATGGAGGCAGTGCTTCGTGTCCGTCCTATCCTTCCCATGCCCAGTCGCCCAGCTCCAGCTCCCCTCCCTTGCACAATCAGAGCCAGCCCCACAGACAAAGCCATTCCCCCTCCACGCAGCCCCTGCCACAGGCCCCGCACATGGACAACAAGCCTGGGAGCTTGGAGCAGGCCAGCTCCGACAGTAACAGCAGCAGCGCGGGGAAAAAAGACTCAGATGCCAGTAAGTCAGGTATGGACGGGGCTCAGCTAGCCAACTCCAGCCACATACGGGCTAGCGCCAACTCTAGCAATGCCAGCTCTGCCAGCAGCCCACGGCCGGAGAGCAAGGCCGACCCTCAGGCCTCTTCTCAGCCCGGTCTGGGCTCTGGACACATCGCCCCCGTCTCCCCCTTCAAACCAGGACACTCTGTCTTCCCCCTGCCTCCCGTTACCATGGGCTACCATGGCTCCATTGTGGGAGCCTACGCAGGCTACCCCTCTCAGTTCGTTCCTGGCCTGGATCCTACCAAGTCAAGCCTGGGGTTAGGACTTCCAGGGAAGCACCCCAGCTCCAGCCCACTCACGGGAGCCTCTCCTCCATCCCTGATGCAGGGCTTATGCCGGGACCCGTACTGTCTGACTTACACCAACGCCCACCACCTAGGAGGTAGTAACTGCTCTACCTGTGTCCATGATCCCTCCAGCCTCAAGTCCGGTTTCCCTCTGGTTTACCCCTCCCACCACCTCCACTCCCTCCACTCCTCCAGCACCACCCCCTCCCTGTCCCACCCCCTCTATACCTACGGTTTCATGCTCCCCAATGAACCGCTGCCCCACGCCTGTAACTGGGTGTCTGTCGGAGGCCCCTGTGACAAGCGTTTCGCCACGTCAGAGGAGCTGCTTGCCCACTTGCGTACCCACACGGCCCTGCCTGGGATGGTGGACAGTAAGCTGCTGTCTGCCTACCCCTCCTCTGTCTCCTCAGCGGCCTCCTGCCACCTCCACATGCCCCCACACAGCAGCCCAGGTACCCTGCCCAGCTCCTTCTCCTTCCGGGGGTCTCCTGGCTTCGGCCTGGCCCGCTACCACCCCTACAGCAAAACTCACCTGCCTGGAGCCCCAGGCTTTCCCATGCCGTCCCTCCCCTCCTCCTCAGCTTACTACTCCCCTTATGCCTTCTATAGCCAGAGACTGGGCTCAGCTTCGGCTCTGGGATACCAGTGATGTCTGAAATAGCGGTGATGCCCACAGACAGCAGGCACCAGCCACCAGCTTGGACACTTCAGAGCAGCCCAGAAGATGGATCCTTCAGATTGGGGTCATCACCAGTACAGGGCATGGAGCCTGCCGGCCTGCCTGCCAGGAATACCACCTGTTAGCCTCAGGATTGTGACTGGCGCTCCAAAGGAAAAGACCCAACAGTGATGGATTGTCTGCAGCACAGAACCAAGAGACTTTAGTGATTAAACATGCCGGGAAACAGAGCTTGAAAATGATGAGACTGTGGGATTATAACAACGGTCTTGATTTTGGTTTTGTTTTTCTCTATGTCTGTCTCCCAGGACTGAAAATCTGTATTTATTTTTCACTCAAGCGCTTGGTATTCAACTTTGGGGGGAAAATTTGTTGTCCAAATGAATTGTCCTTAAGTATTATGCCTATCATACACTAAAATAAAAATCTTGCACCATGACGAAGATGGACCTCTTTTTATCTCTTTTCCTCTCTGCTGTTTTTTTTTCTTTTCTTCTTCTTCTACTGCTTATTCAGACTCTGGAGAATCGCATGTCCACGAGAATTATCTTGAACAATGCCATTTTATTTTTTATTTGTAAATATGCAAAGATGTAATATTTTTTCACGCCTTACTTGGGTTAGCAAGTTGGGGTGACAGACACAAATGGTACAAGGAAAAAAAAGCGGACATAAATAAAAACACTTAACGATGGCTGTGCTATCCAAACAACAGGGAAACGTCTTATTTTGTTAAATAAATGATACATGATTGCATTTTAACTTGTTTTGCCTCATTGACTTCTATAAATAGTACCATGAAATTTTTTTTGTCACAATGAGCCTCAGAGGATGGAGTTAATCTTGCCAGACTGCTGCACTGCAGTTATGTAGGCCTATCTATCATTACAGCTGTGATTGCCATGCTATATGTGGCTATGTGTAATATTTCATGACTCATATCAGTTGACAGGGCTGTCCCAGGGAGGACAGGCTGGGTCACATTAGTCCTGTTAGCTAGTCCCTGAGGACGTTCATCCCTCCTCCTCCCATCACCCACATTGCTTTTGTTGTTGCGAGTGCAGCTTGTAATTGCTGATTCTTGTTTGTGAGGCCTGAAAACAGCCTCCTCAGCAGAGTGGATGGCTGTGCGGAGTGGCCGCTGGGTCACTGGGACTTCAATAATGACCTGAGGGAGGTGTCGACCCAAGCTCTCCTCAGTCTGACGGATTGGCCTGCAACACAAAGGCCAGAGCTGACAATGGGAGGCGGTTAACAGAGAAATATTCATCAAAGTCCCGACACCTCCCCTGAGGAGACCGGGCCCTTTTACAGGCACCACAAACATGGAGGCTTCCAATCCTGGAGAGAAGAGCCATTTTCTAGCTGCTCTCTGCTATGCTGTGGAGGTCAGCCTTCTAGACTCAGAGCTGTTCGATACTAATTCAAAGGGAAGGAGTAGGTCTATCTTTAAGCCACACCACAGCCATTAGAGCGCTTCGGCCCTGATAATGTGTCTGTGTCTCCACTCTATTTGGCTGACAGGGTGTAGGAGGCGCAGAGCGAAGGGGCTGTAGTCTCCGAGGCGGCTATTGACCCCGACTCCCAGACTCCTCTACTCTCGCGGTTCATTAGCACTCCAGACAGGGGAAAGGCGAGCACAGGTGTCACTTGACAGGACCATTAACAAAATGGATGACCCTCCCAAACCGTGGCCAGCCCCTGCCAGACCAGCAAGGTCACGGCGCCCTGATCACCGCTCTGGGCAGCTCTTTGGGACACTAGACTTATTTTTCTTCTCCAGAAACTAGAGCCATGCACTTCTCTGGGACAGGACAGGCTGTCTGCTTGCAGTTACCGTACCTTACTTTCTGGTTGTTGCTTTATAAGGTCGTCTAGACAAAATAGGCCAGGGATATTTTGGTTTTACTGTAAGGCTGTATTGTAGATAGATATTTACTGTGTAACCTGTACAGAGTTGTGCCACAAACACATAAATGCTGGTTTGTGTTGCCCCCTATGGTTGTGTTGGTGAAGTACAGGTGAAATGTGTTGTTTCAGTACAGGGTATCTCTTCTGCCCACATTGTTACATACATGGTTATCTTGCTTTCTATACGTTTGAATATTTATTTTGGGATGCTGGTTTACAGACTGTAGGCATAGAAGAGCTTATATTGGTTTGAATCTAAAGAGGATTCACACCAGAGGTCATGCAGAGGGGAGAACTTTCAATCTTGTCAAGGGGGTGGAATTAATTCCACTGTTGCCAGTTTACACTCGTTCATCAAATGCCTCACCATTCTCCCCGTCCCCTCGCTCATCAATCTCCTCCATCTACCGCCCCCCTCACTCTTCCAGCTGAGTCAACACCCACACACTCTGTTTCTGTCGCCTGTGTGAGGCTGTGTGTGTGTATGTGTGTGTAAGTATGTGTGTTCAGTCCCCCCGTCTTTTGTCCATGGAGGGTGACACCTGTGAGATTGAGTGTTGTGTTTTTCTGTCCTTCCTGTGTCCTGCAGGGTGCTTGTAACAGTACTAGTGTTCAGAACTCACCAGGCATGGAAATCAGAGTCCAGCCACCCTTAAATATATATATATATATTTTTTTTTAATCTGTTCCAACCAGAACCAAACCTGAGGGATATGGCTTTGTCTGAACCCAAGCTAGACTAAAGCCCAAAATTGTTATTCATTTGATAAGAATGTTGTTCGTACCATCATTTTTTGATTTTTTTTTTAACCTGTCTGAGACTTGTTTGTGCACATAGAACTGTGTACCATCAATGTACCATTAATAGTGGTGGTGGGACACTGCAAACATGTCCACCTTACCAAGTCATTTAGTCTCATATTCACTCTTGAAATCTTATTTTTCTTAAAATAAGTGGGGTGAGATAGTCCTGCTTGTTTCCACTGCAGTTCCACACGTATCATGAAAATACTAGTGGTAGTGGTGGTAGTAATAGTAGTAGTAGTGGTTGTATTGGTGGTAGTAGTAGTAGTAGTAGCAGCCTAGCAGTAGTAGTAGTAGTAGTAGTAGTAGTAGTACCAGTAGCAGTAGTAGCAGCAGTAGTAGTGGTAGTAGTAGTAGTAGTAGTAGTAGCAGTAGTAGTGGTGGTAGTAGTAGTAGTAGTAGTAGCAGTAGTAGTAGTAGTAGTAGTAGTAGTAGCAGTAGTAGCAGCAGTAGTAGTGGTAGTAGTGGTAGTAGCAGTAGTAGTACCAGTAGTATTAGTAGTAGTAGTAGTAGTAGTAGCAGTAGTAGTAGTAGTAGTAGTAGTAGTGGTAGTAGTAGTAGTACCAGTAGTAGTAGTAGTAGTAGTAGTAGTAGTGGTAGTAGTAGTAGTAGTGGTAGTAGTAGTAGTACCAGTAGTAGTAGTAGTAGTAGTAGTAGTAGCAGTAGTAGTAGTAGTAGTAGTAGTAGTAGTAGTAGTAGTAGTAGTGGTAGTAGTAGTACTACCAGTAGTAGTAGTAGTAGTAGTAGTAGTGGTAGTAGTAGTAGTAGTGGTAGTAGTAGTAG
>OMLI01089970.1:0-14831 GCA_900302605.1 Rondeletia loricata | reverse complement strand
ATCTGGATCTTACTGTCCTGGATGAAAGGATATACAGATCATATCATGAAAACGTTTTTTTTTTCCATAATTCCTTTCAAAAAGTGAAACTTTCATAGATTATAGATTAATTACACACAAAGTAAAGTATTTCAAGTATTTATTTGTTTAACTTTGCATAAGTCTGGCTTCCAGCTCATAAAACCCCCCAAAACAGTATTTCAAGAAATTAAATATCACATAAAACCAATCAAAAACGGTATTTTCAAAACAGAAATGTCGACCTTCTGAAAAGTTATGTTCATGCCTGCACTCAATACTTGGTCGGGAATCCTTTTGCTTTAATTACTGCCTCGATGCGCTCGAGCTGTAGGCCAAAAGTATGAAAAATGAAACAAATAAAGGCTAGAAATATTTCACTTTGTGTGTAATGAATCTATAATCTATGAAAGTTTCACTTTTTGAATGGAATTATGGAAAAAAACTAACTTTTCCATGATATTCGAATTTTTTGGAAAGGATCTGTATGTGTCTTCCTCTTTGTTTCTGTAACGTTACAGACACTCCATGGTAATCTTATTCTATTATCTGCAAGTTTTCTCCCTTAATGCCAAGTATGTTACTTTTTTGTATTTCGTCTCTTTTCTATTTCAATGTATTTTTTCTATGGGCGCAAAAAGGGCTAAACATTTTGTCGTGTCATAAATGAAACCAAAGATGGAACAGATAAATGCTGCAGAGATACAGTAAAAGAACTGTTCTGCACTAAATATGACTCACTTCCTTTCCCAGCCAGTCTTTCATGGGCCATTACCTTGACCTAACTGTCTTGTGTCAGGGCTAAAATGGTATTTCAGTATCTCGATCTTATGTAATAGACTAACATATTTTTTGGCACACATTTACAAATATGTTGAATTGCACAGCATTTTAATGACGTGAACTTTATTATTACATGTGAATTGTGTGAATACAAGGCGTGGTTGTGTTCTTTGTTGGTGAGCCAGGTGTATTGCAACACACCAGGATGTTAACCCTTCTTCAGGGCACACACACACACACACATTCTCCATAATGGTATGGTCAGTGTATGAAAGTGCTGATGTATTCATACTGTTGCCAAGCAAACCAAGGTACTAATCCTAGTACCTCCTAGTAGCCTACCATTGGAGCCAGGCAGATGTATGATGTACATTGGAGAAATAACAGTTAAGTGAACCAATCCGACTACACATCCTCACCTATAGAAGTGTAAAGACCACAGGCTCCAGTAAATACCTATTTCCTGATATTCAATACTTGGTGAATACAGTCACACTCTCAGGTATGCCTCAGTGTAGTAGAGTTTTGCGGTGTTTGTATAAGACCTTACTTCCTTCCCTCATGGCCCCGCCCACCGCTTTGGCAGCTGAAGTGATTGACAGCGGTGTGGCTGCCAGAGCGACCGCCTTCTCCACCACCTTCACCTTCTTCACGGCCTTCCCTTTCCCTTTGTCTTTCCCCATGATCCCTGCCCCCTCCGCAGCCCCCTTCCCAAGCGCAGTCACCAACTCGCCCCAGAAAAGCTTCTCTGCCCTCTTCCTGGCTGCCTCCTCCTCCCTCCTCCTCTCCTCCTCTGCCCTCCTCCTCCTCCTCTCAAACTCCGGTCCCTGGTCCTCGTTCTCCTCTGCCTCCTTCTGAAGGGACACAACTCTGTCTCCTCTTTCTCCCAGAATCCTCTCCTGTGCCTCTCTGATGGCCCTCTCGGCTTCCTTGAACATCTCATCGCTATAGCAACCGCCTCCGTTCTCCGCCACCATCTTGTCTACCTTCTTCAGGAGTTGCACGACCTGCTGCTCCGTTGTCTTGTCCTGTCCGATACAACCGTCACTGTTATCCAAGACGTGGCACCCTCCCTGGCAGCTGCTGACGAACTCTGACAACTCATCGCTCTCCTCCAGGAAGTCCTCGATGCGTTTGCCCTGCAGCTGATCCCCCCAGGTGAAAAGGACCATGGTAAACCTGGTGGCTCCTGGCCCAAACATAGCCTTGATCCACTCCAAGGCGTCCCTCTGCTCCTGGGTGAACCTGCTGGGCTGGAGGGTCAGCAAGAAGGCGTGGGGTCCCGGAGAGCACAGGGCGACACATCGCCCCACCTCTGCCGTCACCTCCTGAGGGGAGAGACGCGTGTTGAAGAACCCCGGGGTGTCAATCACAGAGACGCTCCGCCCATCTACTGTCCCGGTCTGTCTCTCGCACCGCGTGGTGACGGAGCAGGAGGAGACGTCGGCCCGGAAGGCGTACCGGCCCAGGATGGTGTTGCCCGAGGAGCTTCTACCTGTTCCCGTCTTCCCCACCAGAACAATCCTCAGGGGGTCACAAGTGCTGGGCTCCACTGTAGGGGGTGATGCTTCACAGACTGTGGGAAAGCATACAGTTATACATGTATATTATTATTAGTAGTAGTAGTAGTAGAAGTAACAGTAGTATCTAGCATGTTTCTAGCAGATATTAGTAATCTATTTTAATTTGCTGATAAGGAACATTATTTTAGGGTCAACTCACATTATATGGAAAATCACATTAGGGCTAATTTATAGCCCATTTCAAGGCCTAGGTTGTTTAATTCAGCAGTTTCAGGAGGGATGTGATCCCATAGCTGTGGACTGCTGAGAAACGCCAATACACTCCTGCTTCAGCTAGCAAGTATGATATATATGATATAGGCTAGTCTTGATGGACACACCGCTGCCCCATGGACCGGCCAGTGTAGTTTTCACTGTCCCGTTGCCAACATACCTTCAGCTGACGCAGCACATTCCGATGACGCCATCCTCCAAACGGGGAACTATGTTTTATAGCCTACCGGTTATTCAGTGACCGAAATTATAGCACAGAGATTCCGTATGTTATTGTTTTGCCAGTATCTTCGCTGTGTTGAGATGGTTCTCTCTCCATGTTTGAGAAATCTTTCATTTTCATTCCCTTTCCCGCAGGACGCGTCAGGACGCGTCAGCGCCGCTGCAGCTCGACGTGTCGGATGATGAACTGGGGCTCCAGCACTGAGACCTTTTATTCACGATGCTGACCACTGGTTCTCTATTTTAAAGTAATTATTTGCACTTTTGCACCTCCATAAGACAATCTATCTCAAAGTTAATAAGTGAAAATATTAAATTTCCAAAAGGTTAAAAATTTACAAGTGAAATGAAACAGCCTGCGTGGTGTGAAGCATAGTTAACAAATGTTTATGCAAATTGAAAAATGAGAATTCTGTCCCACAATGCAATTTTCATTTTCCTCCTATGTATTTCATATTTGTATCAAAATGAAAAATTTAATGCAATTGAAGTTTCACGTATGCACACTTAACAGTGAACATTTGAATATTCAAATGTCAATTCAAATTAGAAAATTCAAAATGTAAATACAACCTATACATTTACCTTTCCACACCTCTGTCTTTAGACATTGGAGATTTATTGCTCATTGATTTATAGCTTTGACAACAGGTTTGATTGACACCGTGTGTTTTTGCCTGATGTACAAAGTCTCTCTCAGGGGCAATTTGCAATGTAAATTACAGACTTTACAGACTTTTCTCATTACTGTCTTGAGAGAAATCCAATATGGCTGCAGGCTAATGGAGGACAACTGGCCCTGTAAATAACCAATCACATCACATCATGTGTGTGTGTGTGTGTGTGTGTGTGTGTGTGTGTGTGTGTGTGTTTTTTTCATTTTCCAACAGCACACTGAAAGAAAATCATTAAACCCCCATGTTGGTTGCTAATGAACTCCTTATATAAAGGCCAGCTAGAAGCCCTGAAGCCTCAGGACCTTAGCTGACACACATTGAGTGACTTACAATGAGTGACTAAGGTAGGAATTCAGTGTCTTGCTCAAGGACACATCAGCAGGATACATGGTTCTGTGACTCTAGATGAGCTTGCTGAAATGCTTTGAAAGGAGACAGAAGGGAGGAGCGGAGAGACAGAGGAGAAAGAGAGGAGAGCCCTAATGAAGAGAAGGAAAAGAGGGAGATGGAGGACGAAGAAAGGAGAGAAGTCCAGATGAAGAGCGGGAAAGAGAAGGAGATGAAGGAGGAAGAAAAGACAGAAGTCCAGAGGAAACGGAAAGGAGATGGAGAAGGAAGAAAGGAGAGAAGTCCAGAAGAAGAGGGGGAAGAAAGGAGAGAAGGATTAAACAATGTACATAATGTGTTTAAAAAGTATCTTCATGGAGTGAGAGCGAAGAGGAAGAGAATGAGGATGAGGATGAAGTTGTACCCATAAAGAGAATGACAAGACAAGAACAGCCGAGGTGAAGATGGCCCATAACATGCTGTGAACATGGTCCAGCTTAACGTCCCTCTGGCGTTCGCAGAAGACCCGAACTCTCCCTTTAAAGAGAGTTTACCTTCAATAGGTCAGAACCCAGTGGAATCATTAATGAATGGGCTGGGTCAAATGACAGCACACATGCAATCAGTTCTGAGACCTTATACAAGATTTTGACTAAATCAAATAAGCCTCTCGCATAAAAGGAAGATATTGGAGCGAAAGTAAAACATTCTTGTAGACCCAAAAAGAAGCTGCCACATGGCAGTGAAAGCTCTGAGAGACTTACATTTATTTGGAGTAAATGTGGCTTTACTGTAGTATTTCTCAATTTCCCCAAATAAGTGTGTGGCTTTGTGTCCACAGCCGGTGCGTCTCCCCAAGCCTCCTTCTCTCCTCATACTCTGGCCCTGTCAGAGGTGAGGGGGGGGAGTTTTCTGGGAAACATAGCCTTCGAAATGCTGAAAAGGAGAATCAGAGGACAAACTTTCCTCTCAGGGTGAGTCTTCTGATGATTACTCTGAGAAATGGGAGGAAAATAGCATCTTCTGGGAGAAACGGTCAGGAGTAAAGCGGACAGCAAGTCCAAGCTTCTGCCTGCCCCAGTCCAATGCCCAGGAAAATTATTACGCATCACCATGTCCGATGATCAGCAAGACCAGCCAGATTGCAGGATGCGTTTCCTCTTTCAACCAGTGGACCAACCAGGCAAACACCAGCCCCTTTACAAGCAGATCTTTAATCAGGTAAATGGCAGCGTTGTGTCAAAACCTGTGTGCCCAAGGAGGTTGACTGGTGTAACTTTACTGTCATAACCTAAAATGTTGTGTTCAAATGTTATACGCATGGTTTTGTTCCTCTTCTTGCAGACAAATAGAAGAAAAACAGGAAACGCTAATGACCACACACACGCATACAGAAATGAAACATGGAATGCCAAAAGCCCTGTGTTAAAACCTCACAAGCAGTCTTTAATGGAATGTTTAACCACTTCTCAACCCCTTTAACAATGTGACAGATTGTGAGCTTGGAATTATAAGGTTCTATCTGACTTTAACTAAATTGAGGGTGGGGTCTGGAGTAGTGTGGTGGCTCTTCAAGTTGTTTGGCCCCAAAATAAATGACATGTGTACACAACAACCACAGCACAGAAGGTCTTTGAAAAAGGGCAAACTGATCCGTTTTCAAAATCATCAGTATTAATCGGCAATGCCAAGATCTTTACCAGGATTATATTCTAGGATGACACGTTGATTTTTGTCTCAACTATTCACTGAAGTATTTATTCTATTCCCCTTACCAAGCAAATATTACTTTCCCTAATAATTACGCGTTGCAAGAGTTTTGTGAAAACAGCTACACATTGACCATCTCATTCATTGTGACGTGAAAGGCAAAGCTATTCTATTCTTTTCTATTCTATTCATTTCATGAAAACAGTTGCCTGGAGTACAACTCAGGCCCATATGTCCACATTTACCAGAGTCTGAAGACAGAGTAAACAGGATTCGTACACAATTTTGCTACTCAAATTCCATGACCATTCCAGTGCCATTCCACGATATGTTGTGCCATTCATATGACCCTTATTTGCCATCATCTATGTTCAAATGTTACATTTTTGATGAATAGTTGATGTGAATGTCCCAGGTCGTGTTCTGTCAAGATATAACATGTAACTTGCGGAAAGCTTGATTTTAACACTTGACCAGTTGAGAAAAAAATAATAATTTTCATGACATTTCCAAAACTTTTTAAACACATAACATGTTCCATAACCTTTTCAGACCTAGAAAACAAAATTCAAAATTTCATGAATTGTCCATGTGGCTAGAAACGCTGAGTATGCTACCAAGTACCTAACAGCAGGCAAATAAATAAAACTGTTGAATAATTTCCCCCTGCAAATAGACATTTTTGGTAAAGGATCATTTATGAAAAGACTAAAGAGGAAATGATCTTCTACCTAGGCCTTTTCAGAACTGAAAGTTGACATTTTGACTTTGGGTCTTTCACCACACCCACGATACTGAAAAACGATACTGTGCTGATTAAGTGATCTTTCAGGCAAAAATAAACCCTTGCCCTCTAGACTTTGCTTATCTCTCTTGGGTTTCTTCTCCGATTAGATTCCTCTGAAATTTTAAGTGGAACTTGGGCACCCAGGGCAAAACTGGCAAACTGGTAACCTACCCTGTCTACCCCGTGCTTAAGCATGCCACTGATACAGGTAATTACTGTACATTATAAGCCTAGCTGCTGTTTTGGTATTAAATGTGAAAAGTGCACACAGGTGGAGTAAACCAAAACACAACCACAACTATATATATATATCATTTATAACAGCCTTGCAAAGACCGCAAAGCAAATGCTTGCATGCAGAAAACTATATAGATATACCAGAGGCGATCTATACATTTAATGAGTTCCTTACTAGTTCCCAAGGATAAGTGGAAACATTCCCTATAGCTTTGTACTGTAGTGACTAGTGGATAAAACCTGCTACTCTAGCGTAGGTTTTCCACACAAGATGCTCTAATGCACTGAACTCCGGATCATGAAAAAGATCAACTGCAGCCCCAGAAATGTGCAAAGGCAAGAAATCAGTCTGTTTTGGATGTTTTTTCATTTCCCATGTCCATCATTAGATCGGCTGTGATCTTGAGTTGGGTGAAATTGCCCCTGCAGTAGATTTCCCCCACCAATGGTTAATGTCAGATTTGGCAGTGGGACACTTATCTGTAGTCAGGTGTCAGGGGCGACGTCACTCCCGAGCCAAGGATGGGTAGCTCGGAGGTTTGCCTGAAGCCACTGCAGCCTACAGATTCCTTTTAATTTTACATTTAAGTTGGCTGAGAACACACAAGTTAAGTAGGCTAGGACTTGAGGAGACATCAAGATGAATTGTAAGAGGGTCTGACCCACTCCACCTGGTTTCTCACTGGAAAACACATCCCCTTGTTGGGAACCTGTGTCTCTGCATCTTCTGGAGGTAAATCCCAGTGCACAACAGGCATGTCGGTAGCAGTGGCATACACCATGGGAACAGGGGCAGATGTGTCTTGACCTAGTGAAAGCATATTCTCACAGAATCTCTCTTCCAAACCGAGCTCTGGCATCATGGTGCCGCTGTCGTTACAATGGCTGCTGGAGTGTGACAGACTCTCGGCGCCATTGATCAAGTCTGATGTCCCAAAATCAAAGAAAGTGCCTTTTTCACCAGTCCCCAGTCCAATGCTCTCTAGCATTTCCATTACTGATGGTGTCATTCGGTCACTTGGAGTCTCCTCCTCTATAAGACTCAGTGTGGGCAAGATGTGCACCAACTCTGCCATCTCCATTGGCTGGATCACCTCACTGATGCTGGGAGGAAAGTCCTGTTCCCCACTGTAGGGCTCCTGTACAACCAAACCGTCATATCCCACTTCCAGTTGGCCAACAGTGGCAGGCTCCATTCCAGGCTCCATTTCACATCCTAATTCTGATTGGCCAATGCTGGTCAAGTCCAAAGTCGATCGGGCGGTGATGTCTACAAGGTACCCTCCCTTAGCGACGCCTTCCATCAACACTATAGCGCCCTCTTCAGGGACAACCAGGACACCTGCTGGAGCGGAAACCTCCACACTGACCACATTCGCTGGAGTCACACTGACTAAGCTCTCTGAAAGGGAAAGGGGAGACAGAAAAATATAAGTTAAAAAGGAGAAGTTAGAGTCTTTATCTTAAAATTACAGCATTAGTCAGGCTACGTTTGGCAAAGCAGTATTGTTCAGTGTTCCTTGTTACAGCAGTTATTCTGAACGTGGAACACAAACTTCAATAGGCCTTGAGACAGTAGAATAGGGATAATATAGTTTATTGTGGCATAGATAAACACAGAGAGGGAAGGATTAGACAAAAAAGTTTAAAACATGGTAGCAGGGAACAAATGTGTTCCCTGCTTGTAGATTTCATTCTTTATCAGTGGTGGATCCAAAAAAATGTACTTTTAGATCATGGGAGAGTGAAATCTAAACATTAGCCTGTAGACTTTTACATATTTGGCTGTCTATTTAGCTGTATAATGGAAATAATTAAAAGCTTAATAGGTATAAAGTGAGACGTGTCCATCTATACCCACATCATCACCGTACCTGTAATGGTTCTCCGTGCTTGCAGCCGATGGGGCCACGTCAGTCTGGCAGTCAAACTCTCCGCCTCTTCCTCACCATCAGGACGTGGAGGTGGATCTCCTCCCATCACCAGGCCTAGCGGCACCGCCCCCACCCACTGCTTGGACCGAACACACTGTAGACAGTCCATAATCCAGCGGGTGTCCCGCCACACCACGTCGAGGCGCTAAGGGAACAGGAAAACAGGATAAGGTGACAGGATTTATAATGTGTATAGAGGCAACAGAGCAGTATAGAACCAGGATGATTTCCGAGACTGTGTTTCTAAAATGAATTAAAGCTACAACAAACGTTCTCCTGGTGGTTGGTCTTCAAAGGTCACATTTATTGAGTTTTCACACTCTTTTGGATCAGCCTAGTGCAATGCAATGAAAGTTGAATCATCTCTGTGGGTTGGTTTTTATGCAATTTGTTATGTCCCGCTTTCATATTGATTTCCTGTCCTTACCCCTGAGGCTTTTACCTCTTACATTAATCTTAACCAGAGTGACTTAGTGCGGCAGTAGAGTAAGTTTAAATTCCTACATCACCAAAATTACAAGCCACTAGTAGTAAAGAGTAAAGGTCAGAGACATAGTGCCCTGACAAAAGTCCTGTGGCCATATAATGATCATGCAATAGAGAAGTGCTAGGAAAAGAAGTAACATAAGAGCTAAGGAGAAAGATAGAGGGGATTTTTTAAGAGCAATTAGTGTGAGTAGAGGAGAGGGGAAAGATTGTAGAAGGTGATGTGAGGTACTTCTTGAAAAGATGAGTTTTCAGCCAATAACGGAAGATGGGGAGTGACTCTGCTGTTCTGACTGAAGAGAGAAGGTCATTCCACCATTGGGGAACCAGAAGGGAGAAGAGTTTAGACCGGATGGAGCAACGATGATTCGCAACTTTGCACGTGAAATCGAAGTGATATTGTCCTGCTGTATGTATCTAGATCTCGTCTTTTAAGTACTCAGCCTTCCTTTTACTGTAATACTGCTTTCGTGATCTTACCTGTGACAGCTGGGTGACGTGGTTCAGGCGCTCTCTGGCCTCCTGCACCTCCCTGGTGTCCAAGGCCTCCCGCAGAGCCTGCTGGGCCAGATGAGTGTCCAGCTCCAGCCTCACCCAGGTCTGGCAGTACTGGGACAGGAAGTCTCGCTCATACGTCCAGAAGTGGACTGGTGCGTGGTGAGCCAAGTGTCAAGAGGAAAGACAAATCAGTGCCTCAAAGCTAAGAGAAAAATCCCAGTTTGCTGAACCCTTATTTACAGGTGTGGACGCTGTATGAATTACAGTTTTTTACATGCTTGCTGCACTGCTGCTGCACTACTGGTCCTTCCCCCAAGAGGAACTGCCTGGAAAATCCTGCAGCACTAATGCAAGACAGAGCCAGGTTGTACTACTATAGCCCTACACTTACCCAGCTCAAAGATCTGCAGGGGCATGGTGAGGCCAGGCTCCTTGGTCCCCAGCAGAGGCCAGTAGCTGGAGCTGAAGTCCTCACTGGGAGGCAGCAGCAGCAGCATGGACAGCTTGTCTCCTAACTGCAGCAGCTCACGGGTGTAGACACCATACTGATACGCCTACCAGAGGGAGAGAGACAGCGGTGCAGCAGATCGATCTTGCAATGTGTCATTATGTAATGTAATGCTAATCTGTTACATATGTTGGAGTGTATTTCATTATGCCATTAGTTTTACACCGTGTTAATCAATTCAAGAATGCCATCCAGTATAATGATAAAAATATTTCCCTTATTAAGCAATTGATAACTGGTTATGAATGAACAGGAGAATTTTGAGGCGACTGTGTGAAACCGTTTTTACCCTGTAGAGGGGGATGTGGAGCTTTGTCAGGAGATGAGAGACTGCTGCTCTCAGAGCCCTGACGAACTCCACCAGCCCGCTGCTCTCCACCAGGCTCTCCTCCTCGCCACTCAACAGGCTCTGTGCACTGCCATTGGCTGTGGTGAAAACATGACTCTGTAGCCACGCCCACTCGTCTCTGTCACACAATGAGGACCCAATCACCACAAATCAGACTGATCTCAACAATCAGTGAGACAGGACATATACATGATTAAAAAAACTGCAACATTGTTATAAATAAACAGAATAAATAAGGTCTGAAACTGAAAATGTATGCTGAATCTGAAAACCTTGCGTTAATCAGCCGGTAGATACTAGTCTGTGCTAGCACAGTACAGTATTTGACAGGGTTAAAGTGTGTTACCTGGACACGTGAGGGTTGTGGCGGACCCGTGTATGGCAGAGGACATTGGGCAGCCTCTGGGGCACCAGGACCCTGATCTGCTCTACAGAGCTGCACAGCTTCAGGATGCCCACGTACAGACCCGGCTGGGCCGACTGAGTGCTGTGCCTATGGAAGGACAGCTTCTCCTGGTGAAGGGAGACAGAGAGAGAGAGACAGGTATAGTGTTGGGGGGTTTGAGAGATGCTACTGGAATGTAATGTTTTAATGCCTTTCATTCGCTGTGTCTCATTTTGTTTTAATTTGGTTAGCTAATTTCGCTTCAGTCGGGCTAGCTAAATTAATTCAAATGCATTTTAGGATTATTAGAGTTGCACAGGGGAGAAAGACATGGTTAGATAAACAAGTCAGGAAAACTCAATACACTCAATCACTATGCACTCTGCTGAATGCAATTCTGTTGCACATGGCTGCTGCTCAGTAAGTGTATCCATGGTGAATTTATCTCTCACTCTCTCTCTCACACACACACGCGCACACACACAGGTTCACCTTGAGCTGCTCAGTGAGTGTGTCCATGGCCGTGGGCTCTGGCAGTAGAGGAGTTCTGCTACGGTTCTTTTCCAGGCGGGCCAGAGGCAGCCAGTGGAGCGGAGGGTCAGGAGGGCTTGAAGTGGAGCAGAGAACTCAATGAAAAAGAGAAATGCAACAACACAGCTGAAAAATCTCTTTGATTCACCAACAACCAACAGCCCGCGTAGTGATTAGGAGACCGTCCTTCAACCGGAGGGCTTGGATCAAGCCCCCTGTGCTCTGACCTCTCTGTGGAGGGGGCATGCTAAACCTCTCCTATACAGGGATCAATAGAGCATAACAAAAGACACTTTCTCAATCTAACCTGGGAGGGTTGGGGAAGTTCTTCACAGTCACTAGTAGGACGTTGCCCTGCCGGTCCTTCAGAGGTTCATAGTACACCTGGCCCAGGTCCACTGTCCCCAGGGATGACTGGAGGCAGAGAAAGGGGGGGGAGGTAAAATAGAAACAAGAGAATGAATAAATATGAGGATATTATGGATTAATGCAATGAAAGACAAAGTCTGGAGGAAACGGGCAGGTAGCCTGAGAAGGGTAGGGGGGGGGGCAATGGTGAGTAGGAGGAAGAAGAGATGTAAAGAGGTAATTAAAAAAGTAATGAACCCCTTCTGATGCTTTCTATCAGGAAGAGCTGCTTAACGTCCTACCTGCAGCTGGGAAACAGCTCTTAAAATGTTGTGTCTGTTCTGAAGGAGGGATGAGGAAGACGAGTGAGCGGAGGAGAGGGCCTGCTGGAGCCAGGGCACTTGTTGCCATGCACAGGACAACTAGAAGAAAACATGCCATCATTTGAAACTGCAATGCACATATGAATCATATAGCCTTCATTCTGAATATGGTCTTTGTAGACTGGATATATAAAATAATGAAACATTTCCAAGTGTTTGATTATGAAGAAAATTCACTGCCTGTGTTGACTGAATTCAAAGTGAATTTCCAGGGTATCAACAGCATATAGCAACCAAATCATATACTGTATATGTCAATATCGGTTTAATTAACATATATGTTTGATTGACAGTTAACCTTGGCAAACCAGAGGAAGTCGTGGGTGATGGAGGTGGAGCAGCACTGGATCTCCACCAATGGGAGTTGATCTTCCGCTGTCACCAGGATGTTTTCCTTGTGGTAGAACACAGTTGTGAGGTACACACCCCTAAGGAAATTCAGAGAAACAAAATAAACAGATGAAATCAACTAAAAGGTGGAATGGGTTACTCCAACTCAGTGTCACGGTCTGATTACTTTCAGTTACATTAAGACGATCTTGATTCTAAAATATATAACATGAAAGTAGAGTATGAGTAGAGTACAAGTAGAGTACAACACGTTTTTCTATTCTATTAACTGTTTCAATGGTGAGTAAATGATGTTTGTGTCTATAATCAAAAAGTATTTTCCCTTCAAACTTCAAACGGCTCTGTGACTAATCTATGGAGTTCACCTACTTTTTCAAAGCATCACCGTGCTTCATATTCATACAGTTACACACATTCCCACATAGGAGCTGCCCAGTATAACCACTGTCTTCTCTTGTGGTCTACTGGAGCGGTCGGGGCAGTGGGAAGCATTTGATGTGAACTCTTCCTCTAACCTTTAACGTGACTACTGTTCTTTTTCAATAACTGTAACACATAAGAGTTAGGAATTGTTTGTGCTCTTGACTAACTGTAATCACATCACATTGAATCTGTTCCTCCCCATACCCTCGAGGCACGGTGGGACAGGTAAGACAGATGGAGCGCTACCTCTGAAGGAGACGAACAAACTTGGTGGCTGACTGGAACAGTTGCTTGATGCCTCGAGACACAGACAGACGCTTGCTAGGGCTCTGGGGCTTAGCGCTCTCTGTGGAGCGGAGGAGAGGAGGGTCCGACAGGATGACAATCACTTTATCTGCCAAAGAAGATTCACTATGCATGCACAAGATATATCACTAGGTGTCTTTGGGGAAAGTAGCAATGCCATATCAATCTTACATACAGTAGCTGTTGTGAAGAGAGCATATTTAGGTCCTTGCAAAACACCACACACAGTAAGGTCAATTTGTATGTTTTTATGCTACATCATGTTCATGTTTTCTGCCAAATTGTTAGAGCACTTCAATTTTATTTCGGAATCAGAATCTCTTTTAATCGGCAAGCACAACTGGTGAACAAGGTCAAGGTTATTTAACTTTATGTGATGTTTTGCATGGACTCACATACAGTATGCTTGCCTCACAGCAGCTACTGTATGTGAGATTGCAATGACGGTGTAACTTCCACCAAAGGCCCAATGTTACCTATGCAATATCCCCTGTAATGTGGTTCTCTGGTCTGTTCCAGCAGATTCCTCACTAGACCCTCCTGGTTCCTTAACTGCGACTTCACACCGATGCACTCTCTCCAACCTGCAGAAGGAATAGAGAGAAAAACACTCGCCTTTTTATCTAATAAGAGAAAATCATTCAGACATCAAGATCTCATTTCCAGGTGTGCTGCAGTTCCCTATCCTGGTGATTAGCAGGCAAGAACGGTTGCATGAGAAACCGTCTGTGTGCCGTGACTCTGAAAGTTTCAGTGCTGATTCATTCTGAGCTGTTGAAACTCTGTCTCCTTTTTAATTTCAATCTATCTCCTTTTTAATTTAATTGTACTAGCCAACTGATAGTTCAACACCAATAGCTGAATGTCACTATCTATGCTTATATTTCTGATCTCCATTTCTGTTCTCTATTTTTCTAATCATTATATGACATTTTTGCTTTATTGGACCGTATAAAGTAGAGAGTGACAGCAAAGATTGGAGGGAGAAAGAAGGAATGGACTATGAGCCAAATTCAAACTCACAATGGCGTGAGTGCACGGCCCATTGAGCCGCAAAGACGTCTTTAACGCTCCATGTTTTAATAATTCACTAATCTACAAGCCGTGAGCGGATTCCACTTCTTTCACATCAAGCTCGATGTCACCCAAGTAATGTCATTACACGGGCACAGGGAGAAAAAGAATGGGGCCTTCTCAAGATAAGGCCACATTCATCAGAGTTTGCAGTTCAGCATACTCACTGGAGGGGGCAGCACTGACTGGAGTAGAGCACTGCGGCGGGCCCCATCCCTTCACATTGAAGGCGCTCACTCTCACAAAGTAATGCACTCCCTGCGTTTGAAGAAGCATCAGACCGCCAAATAATCACCATGCATTAACCTTATGAACAGCCCATTCCAGGGCAAAGAAATCACACACAGCCCTCATTATTAATTCATCTGGTTAAGTGAAACAGTTCAGCAGGCTGAGTGTTTTCTTACGGGAAGTGGCTCAGTACAGAAGATGATGGGGTGAGGGATAAATAGTGTGTACGTTTGTGTGTGTGTGTGTGTGTGTGTGTGTGTGTGTGTGTGTGTGTGTGTGTGTGTGTGTGTGTGTGTGTGTGTGTGTGTGTGTGTGTGTGTGTGTGTGTGTGTGTGTGTGTGTGTGTGTGTGTGTGTGTGTGTGTGTGTGTGTGTGTGTGTGTGTGTGTGTGTGTGTGTTTATATGGGCGTGTTAAGGTGTGTGTCTTACAGCTGTGAGCCCTGTGATGCTATGGGAAGGGCTCTTGG
>OMLI01089969.1:0-19858 GCA_900302605.1 Rondeletia loricata | reverse complement strand
TCCCTCCCTCCCCACAACCTCTTTCCATCAATTCACCCATGCTTTCCTCTTTTCACAATTCTTGCCCAACCCTTCATCCCTCGCCCCTCTTCGCCTATTTGTCACAGTAGAGGTTTTATATTCACACCGGGACGGTCTTCAGAGTCAATCTGTACAACGTGCCAGACTTGTTAGTCTGTACTGCCAGTATTAACCATGCGCCCTGTGACCTCAGCCGTGTTCGCTTTAGGAGATTGTCCAGATCTGACAGTCCTGCTCCTTTTTAACAATGTTCTTCCACCACTTCTGTTGCCCACTGTCCACAGCTGAGCCCGCTGACACTGACATCTAGCTCTGTTAATGGGGTAGTCATAGAAACTGCCTGTACTCCCCCCATCTCTCTCTTTCAGGGCACAGCATGGGGGAAATGTATGCATGTTAATACAGGAACATTTACCTGACCTGGCAATGTGTCAGTCACTTTTCACTAGATGTAAATGGTAGCATAGAAAAACATAATACATCTGCCATTGCCATATTCTTATATAATGGGTAGTTTCAGCCAGGAAACCTGATTAGTCAAACACACGTTCCAGCCATAAAGCACGGCTATTAGATGTTGGACCAGAAACAAAGAACATATCACTCCTGTTTTAGCTTCCTTCCATTGGCTCCCTGTAAAATTTTGGGTTGATTTTAAGATTTTATTGATCACTTTTAAAGCACGCAACGGACTTGCTCCTAGTTATATTGCTGAGCTTTTAACACCATATGAGGAATCTTTTGGCTGTTCCTCAGTCCAGGCAGAAGACCAAGGGTGTCAGAGCCCCCAGACTGTGGAACGACTTGCCCGAAGAGATCAGGCTTGCCAGTACTGCGTCCTCTTTTAAATCACTCTTAAAAACTCACGTTTTCGGGATTGCTTTTAATTAATTTGATTGTTTTTAATCTACTTATGATGACTTATGACTTATGCTTCTGTTGTTAGTTTTAATTTTTTATTCTTAGCTGTGCAGATTTATTTTTGTCTTTCTGACCTTGTTTTGAAAAGTGCTCTATAAATAAAGGTATTATTATTATTATTTCTGCTTTTTTGGTTGCTATGCCAACTCTTGTGGTATCCAGGGAGCTAGTTAGCAATCTTTCTTGTTTTCTCCTTTTTTATTATTTTGTATCTATACAACTTTGAAGAAAACTTCAGATAGTCAAATGTTTTGTTATTGCATCACCGCCATACCCTTAATCACAGTAAAGAACACCCTGTTGGGTGTCATTTCTATATTACTGCCTCCTCCAATGGCCTCACACAAAAACAAACAAGCCCTGCAAGCAAATCATTCATTTTTAAGGCAAAGTAGGAGTAAGATTCCTGCCAATTGAACAAGACACAGCTGTAGATCCTCATCCTGATTCATGTGCTGCTGGTGTTTTGTTTGTTTGGACTGGTGGAGATAATCAGTCATCATTTTTTTTTTTTGATGGACCGCTTCCAGAAAACAATAGCATGAACTATGCCATTTTTTCATGTTCAGGCCAATCACACTCAGTTTACCTACCTTTTTTTTAGGCTGACACAAATCTTTATGGAATAAATGTACAGTATACACCATGGTAAATAGTATCACAGTGATTCTGAAATATAATGTCTCTTTATACTGGATGCCTTATGATCACTGACTCCTGTTCATAGTCCAGTAGAAATACACACACGAGAGGCTTGTGTGAAGGGAGAGAGAGATGTTTCGGGTCTCACTTTTTCAACAATTGATTGATAAGAGGTTTTGTTTTCATGACGCCACCCAGATCACCCAACTCCCTCTTTCAATCCCCAGTCCCTGAAGCAAAACTAATCCTAACTAAACTCCAAGGATTCCTCCCCACTCCCATCCCACTCCTCTTTCTCCCTCTCCCCCATGTTCTGTCATTCCTGAAGTGGCACTAATCCTCCCCCCTTCTCTCTGTTTCATCTCCTCTTTCCTCCCCTTCGTGTTTTTATGATCTGTCGTTACCGGAGCAAAACTAATCTTCCCCCCTTCCCATGGCGGCTCCAGTCCTCCCCGTCCTTCCCTGTTGCCTCTTATACTCCCTCCCTCGCTCCCCCTTCTCTTTCTGACACCCTACTGTTATTCACCCCAGACCATAACTGTATTTACTTCTCTCCCCACTCCCTCCCACCGCAGTACATCTCTCCTACTCTCTACGGGTGAAGTTGTATTGACAGCCAAGCCTTTGGAAAAAGGCTCAGGTAAAAACCGCCGCATGTATGTGATGTTCCTCTCCAAAACATCTTACACAAATAGACTTCATCTGCCACTTTGTATCCAAGAGCTGTACTAGAGGGAACAAGATGTACCGTGTAATAGTGCTCTTCCACCTTTCAGATAGAAGACAGTGGCAGTGCAGCAGGAAGAAGAGCAAAGGAAAATATGTTTGCTATACCTACAGTCTGTTTGGACTCAGACGTTCTCTGACGTCTCATTCATATACTGAGATACACTCATGAGCGCTGACATATACACACACACGCAGCCACACACACACACGTATTTGTATTGCATGAGGCCCTGCAATTTCAGCTGTATCTCATAGTCCATGGAGAGAGAGTGGACGTAGAGACAGCACAGGCTGTCAGCTCATTCTTCACAGCTCTGCCACAAATGCGTATATCTGCTGCAGCCACATAATTACAGTGTTATCTAAGCCTTTCTCAGGTCCTCAGACACTGACAGCATATGAAAAGACCCCAATTAAGCAATTATCTGTAAAGGTAGAGCCTAATTCAGTCATTTGAGCTCCAAAGAAGCCCTGAGAAGGAGGCCACACTAGCTGACAGCTAATTGAGAAAGTGGGGCTAGAAAGCATTAAGGCTCGCATAAAAGTGGAGAGAGCTTGTCATCATGTAACACTCTGAAAAATTGAAGCTAAAACTCAATAGTACCACTGAAATGTCAGACTCTTTGTCAGAAAAGATTGCAGATGATATCTGCTGTGGACATTCCCTGGGGTTTTTATAACATAGTTGTGGAGTTAAATTCACTTTTAGTTCCAAGATATGTCACGGATATGACAGTGGACACCCTTTGGTTAATGGTTAATGATTCAATAAAGCTCCTTTTCTGCAGTGTGCCGCTCTTTAGTTCTGCTCTTTAACAATAACTAAGTGTCATTTTTGCTTTCTCTGTCTTTTCTGTCTTTTGTCCCCTGCTTGATCATTCAAGCCCCGTTGTCCATACTTGTTGTATGTGAGCTGTGCTAGCAGACAGTATGCTGCTGTCTGCTTTCTGTGTGTCTCTACAGTTTTATCTCACCCAATTGTCTGTATTATAGTGTTTGTCAATGTGTCTACACCAGTAGAGTTCAGTAAAGTGATATGAACCATCACCATACTTGCCTTCCTGCTCTTCCCTTGAGCTTGCAGTGTATGGGGAAGAAACTGACAATTGTAGTTCTTGCTTTCTGCACCTTTCTAGTCCTGTGTAACAGTACATGCTTACTGTATGTAGGAAAGAAACTGACAAATGTATATCTTGATGTTTGACGTCTGACTAGTGCTGTATGTCTTTTCATTTCAACAACTGTGCTGTGGCTCATTCTGGCAATAATCAACACAATGATAGCCAGACATAATAATCACATCCATTCTAACATATTGTGATGCATTATTCATTTGTTTCTGTGTGTCTGATTACCCACTACCATTTGACAACCATAACACTCCAATGTGTTTGGATTGCAAGCAGTGAGGAGTGAAAATGGGAAAATGGCTCATATATTGCCTATCTATCATGCAAAGAGGGTCTTTTGCAGCAGCGAAGAAAGAGACGTAAACAGATTCACTCGCTGAGGGTATAGTTCATAAATAGCAAGGTTTAGTTTGACACAATGTCTGTCCTGGGGGAGGAAAAATAGCCCCACAAGTGGTCGATAAGTCAAACAGTGCACCATAATGCACAAAGATAAATCCAGAGTGCCAAGGCAATTCAGAACATTTGAGTGGTGTGGGGTCATTTAACCATTTCCATTGATTACTGTCATTTTGGAAGTGCGTTGCCGTCAAGGGGCCTGAATGGAGAGGCTTAAGACTCGACATGCTGATCAATAGAGCAGTCTCCAGGTCCAGACTGCACCTCACACATCAAGGCCATGTGGAAGTCCTTCTGTGCTCCACTCCAGCTGGATCAATACACCATACATACACACAAACACACGCACTCCATTTGCGCCCACCTTTTCATCAACATGTGCAGTTTAATATGCCTCATTTATACGAGTGAGACATTGAATCAGCCCGGATTGAGCCGCCTTGTTCTACATAAAGAGAGCAGCCAGACGCTTCGACCGCCACTCGCCAGTGCAAGAAATATACTCACGTTTAAAATACCCCTTTAGGATCTGCCCAGGTTTAAAATCAAGATAAAGCGCTTGGTCGATCCTAAAATTGATTTATAAGCTACCTCTCACAAAGAGCTTGTTGAAAATACATGAGCCAGTGCCACACTGTTTAAGGTTGATTTCATTTTGAGTCTTATTCCTTTGGAATAGTCTCAGGACATAATCCAAAAATATGGTCGGATAATATTTCTGAAAGCTAACTCAGGGGAATGGTGGAGAGGGAACTAAGAGACGCTGAGATGCCATGTTGTGTGTTTACAGTACAGTATAATAAGGACAGGCAGCTTGACCCCTGCTGCTCATATCGACAGACATGACTGATTTATCTGCTATAGGACTCTACGTGTCGCTAGCAATCGCAATAGCCCAGCTCATGAAAGAACTCACACTGCCAGTCCCAACTGTGTTTTCAATAGGCCAACTCATAGAACAGCTCTTACACAAACATGCTATAAAGTCCAATGAGCAGAGTCTGCAGGTGAAATCAATACAGCTAATCTGTGAGGTGCCCCGGTCCAAACATCTCAAATCGGTATCACCAGAGGTGCTAAAGTTGCTCCCCAGACCAGATCAATGCCTGACCGGCTGACTCCATTAGGGGACCTTTTTATCAATGGGAGTGATTGGTGGAGGTGGATGACCTAGAGCTGGCGCTAGCTCAGGCTTTAACCTCTTGCACTGGGCTTGAGTTGCACTTAAATGTATCAATTGATTTGAAGGCTTGGCTGAACTTCTGATATTGGGCCTGGGTCAAATCATATTTGCAGGTAATTCTTAGCAAGTGGTTAACCTAAATGGAGCATCTGATGGATGGGTTTTACCGCATCAGGACGGCTCAGATTAGAGTTAAGGTTATCGGTTTGTTGATATATCAGGCCGATATTGGCCTTTTATTAAATATCGGCCAGTCATGTTGTCCACTGCTGATATGATGGAGGTTCCTCCCTGACCACAGCTACAAAAAAACTGGCCATGAAATCTGCAATGAAATGTTTCTTTCTTTGCACATTTTATTCATTCATTTAATTGCTCAATAATGTTTTTGTGAGTTAATTCTTCATTTAAAGGTAGTAATATATCCCAGAATTCCTCTGCCATTGAATAGGTGGGGTGGGTCACCCTTAAAGAGCTCCTAACCCTGGAAGAATTTCATTAGTCTGGGGTTCAGTGGAGAGTTTTAAGTGTTAAGTGATGGTAGTGTAAATTTCTAGGGGAAACACTGAATACTTGTAATTTCTTTGCTTGAAAATGGAACAAATTATAGACATTGAATATTGGCGTGAAATATTAGGCTACTGGCAGCTTAAATGCAAACAAGAAGTATACTGAAATGACTTTGCTGAAATACTTTACGGTGATTTTCTAAAATTCTGACTCTCAGCATATTGTCCTATGTAAACTCCACTCATCTGGAACTGAGGTGAGCTAAAATCAACCATTAAAGGTATTTGTAAATTGGACCTATTGTTGGTAACTGGTGCAGTTTGGCTGAAAACCTTGAAATAAATGTGGACGTACAAAGAGTTTATGTTGTTTCAGTAGAAATAAAGAAAAATAGCAAAATCCCGTAAATCTTAGAAAATTTTTGACATTAGAATTTTTTTGGGACTTTGCCTTGATCTGTGTTGCTATGTGATGTGATTTTACGATACTGCCATGATTCAACAACATTAATGTGGTGTTAAACCTGCGTCCTCAGAAGTTTCATTTAGTCCTGCAGTAGTAATTCTCTGTAAAACTGGAATTGTTAAATTAACACTATAGGCTAAATCTATGATTATTTTAATTCATATCTGGGGAAATGGTGATTGACTAAAAAAGCTAGTTTATCTTAAAATGCCATTTTAGTCCAGGAGTAGGTTTAATGTATGTAGATGTTGTAGATGAAATTACTTACTTAAGACAGTTAGATTACAGGTTGTTTTATTATTATTACTATTATTATTATTATTATTATTATTATTAGTGTATGAACCAGAAGCTCTAACTGGCTTTTACCATATTACATATTTGTTCATTGAGTATATTGGAACCTCCTTTATGCTATTTGTGATTTAGCCGAGTTATTCATATAGGGACATCATGATCTATTATGTGTGTTGATAACTACACACATACCCCATTATAAGTGATTCTGAATATCTAAGCCATGACAATAAAAGCTTTTTAAATTTCAAGCTTTTAGTCTCTTCCCTCCTTACTGGATTTAGAGTGCCTTGGACATTGTGCATACAGCTCAAGAGATTACTTTTTTCTCACTGGAGGTTTTCAATCTTAGAGCTAGTGTACATCCATATACAATATTGCATGTGTGATTTGAGTTAAGTATTACCAACATTTCTACACAGTATTTAAGGCCCCTTCGAAAAGCTTGGAGCGGCCTATAGGTTGGTTATGAATAACTTTGTAGGAGAGCCAACAAACTTTATACACGATGATTGATGTTCACTTTGTATTTTCACTGTCTATTTTCAAGTGTAGATTCTTTTTTTCTGTCCTGTAAAGTTAATTAAAAACTTCTGGAAGCTATCAATGGGTATTTTAGATACTGTAAGAAAACTTGAAACACGTTTTTATTCTATGATGTGATGAGCAGTGTGCCTTTGCTACTGGACAGATCCAACCAGAAGCTTTAATTTAATATATAACACTCATTTTTGCCAGAATTGCCCTTCTGGCCCCAAGGTCTCATGTGGAAAATGTAACTGATGTGTCTTATGGTGTGGGTGGTCATTTCACATTTCAATTTCACTGATGGTAATGTCAGTCTGAGGAAAATCATATTGACTAAATTATACATTTTGTGAAATGTATTATTCAAAGATTAATTTATCTCGGACAGTTTGTTGTTTCTCAGAATATTAACCATAGAATGAGGTGCTGTTTTTGTATACTTTGATAGATTAGTCTTATGAATTATTTCTAAAATTCATTTTTAGAACATGATTCTCTGGACGTTCTAATGGAGCAATCTTCAGGCTCTTTGTTCCATCAGCCGTCTTTCAAACACCAGCTCTCCCATCTCTCTCCCTCTATATCAAACCTGGCTTCCTTTTAGAAGGCGTCCCGCTGTGCCGACGACACCCAGACATAAATACCCCTTCTTGCTAGAACACTTCCCATCTCTCTGCCTGACCTTCTTTCTCTCCTCTCTCCCAATCCCTTTTTGTATTCCTCTTCCATTCACATCTCTCTCTCCCCTGCTCCTCTGCAGACTTACCTTTTGCCCTGCTTTGTCTCACTTCTTTTTCTCAGTGTAGTCCCCCCCCCACCCCGCTTCTCTCCTTAACTGAGCATATCTTCACACCCTTTTCTTCTATCACACTTTCCGTTCGCTGCTTTTCGTTGGATTTTAAATTATTCATATATCTAGTTGAATTTGATCACACTTCAGAGCTCTTTTGGAAGTTCTGTATTTTGAATAGATTAGATTCCCAAAACCTAAATAGAGCAGTGTTACAGTGACACGGTTACAAAATAAAAGCATGCAGACAAAGATTATTATCGTTTTGCTATGCTGCAGTGTAGCTTTATTGTAGTGGCTCTCAATCTTTTTGGCTCACAACCACTAAAACTAAAGGATGTTCACTTGTAGCCTTCTGAACTGGGCTTACACTCACAAATTGGTGAATTGTGACACCAAACAGTGTTTTTTCCTCTTTTCAGGCTATTTTGCTTGTTAAATTAAAAGGGAAATCCTCATGGCAGAAAACTGTTGTACATTATTTCACAAAAACTACATTTATCAAAAATATTGTAAATATGATCATATGTGTATATAGTATATATATATATTTTTTCTAATCACTGGTATACAGAGCAGTGATGTAGGGTTCAACTGATATGGGTTTTTGGGGGCTAATACCAATACTGATATTTTTGGAATGAAGCTGCCAATAGCCGATATTTTGTATCGGTACCCACTATCTTTAAATTTGACCATTTTGTGCCAAAATGTTCCCAATAATTGCAACCATTTAGTGTTTCCCCAAGAATTGTATTCAGGGTGGAAAAGCTTCTGATGACCATGGGACACTAAAACTCTCCTTTGAAACCCAGGATAAAAATTATACTAATAATATTTTAGGTGGACGACACTGACTGGGCGATTTTTTATAAAAGGTCATCGGCTCAGTATATTGGTTCTGTCATTTTGCTGCACCTAGCTGTTCTATAAATACAGTCACATATTTGGGTTATCATTGACTTTTAAGAATCCAACAGAAACCTATTGCAGCATGATTCACAGATACCACTGGCGGCTGCACAACTTTTCACCTTAAGGCATCAAACATCTCATTCTGCCCACCACACATCTCTGGATCTCAGCAGGGGGCTGAAATTGCTGACCATTACCTCTGCAACATCTTCCAGCAATTGTTGGGAAATCTCCCTGATTCCCAAAACATTTCATTTCCCCTATTATCCATACCTTTCAAAGTTGTGCAGTTACTACCCATGGTGTCTAACTGTTGCCACAGCAAACTTCCAGCTATGTCTGTGCCCACTGTTTATCTGTCTGTGCATGTGGGACAGATTTGCTTGTGTTAGGGTTAGAATGGACAAACACTGAAATGGTATTAGTACATAAACAGAAGAGCCAGTCACTCTACGCTAAACTTAACCCTGTTTGAATTTTGTATTAAATGCAGCATATTTCCAACAACCATCTGAATTAACGTGGATTGTCTAGTCTCTCCCTAGCTGTGTTATACTGCCCTCCACAGTCCAAAGTGTAAAACATACAAAAAGTGGCCTGTCTCAGTGAAGAAGCAGCATTATGGCCTCCATGTCTTTTGATCTTCTGTTTGTTGTGATTTGCATTTTTTTTTGATAATAACATTTTGTGATTGGAATTGTTAGTCTCACATGGATTATTTCTAAAATTGATGTTCAAAGTGGAATCCATCTGTATCTTTATGAAATGGTCAACAAATACTACACTCTTGATATCACAAAAGCCAGCAGAATAGTGTCAGTTAAAGCTGGGGTAGGCAACTTTCTTTTTGTATTATTTGGCGAAAACACCTTTTCAGTTATCAGTAATTAAAATTGTCTGAGAGAAGATCAGGCCTCTGTGATCGCCCCTGCCTGGCTCTCCAAAATCTCACCGCTCCCGGTACACCTCAACCAATCAGGCGAGCTCTCTGCGAGGAGGCGTCACTCCCTACTGTCTGTCAATCACACGTGCACATAGCTCAGTGTAATCCTGACCACCCTGCAAACTGCAGAGAAAATTTGTGTAAGGAAGCAAGTTATTTCCCCCACAGCACAAGACACATTCAGGTCAGTCAGTCAACTGGTGTTAGGTAGCTATGGCTTTGCAACTGCGGTAGCTAATCTATGTGTGACAAAAAATGTTTTTGCCGGCGAATATTTCAGTAACAACTAGACTGAGCTAGCAGAGCTGTGTTTTGCATAAAAGTTGTGAATTTATTAAGTTTGCCCCCGCTCTCATGCAGGGAGGGAGGAGTTGCGGGAGGGAAGGAGGGAGCAGAGAGGCGGGGGATTTTTTTGTTGTGTACTTTCAAATTCTTGCTCATTTCTCCAAAGTTGCCTACTCCATCTTTAAATGCCTAAAATGTCAAATGTAAATAGTAACAACTATAACAGTGATGATATACTGCTTTGGTCAAATATATCCCTGTATCTATCGGTGCTGCTGTATGTTTGTTATTAAGTTTTTGTTGCCGTTAGTGGTGTCCTTGTTGCTGGTGTTATTTGTTATGCTGTTTGCCATGTCTTTTTGTGTCTGTCCATCTTATGCCTGATACTTTACTGTCTTTTTCAACATTACTGTTTTTACTGTGTTTTCTGCTGCCTTCTGCAAACTGTTAGGCTTCTTGTTTCGTCTCCCGTTTTTTTTCTCCTTTCCCCCCTAATTCCCATCAAACGGTCATTTGCCTCTTATCAGGCTGTCATTGTAAATAAGAATTGTTCTTAATTAACTTACCTGGTTAAATAAAATGTGTGCTGTCTGGCATACACCCCTGCATGTTTCTTTCGATCACACCTTTATCCAAGCAGTGCTTACCACATTATAGTATGACAGGAAAGGTGACATGCAATTTTACAACACATTTCATGGCTGACACATAATCCATTATCACACAGGTTGAGTCTTAATAAAGCCCTAAATCAGCTGTTAGCTTTTTTGAGGTTGTTCGGGAAAGCAATGCCTCAATGTCTGAGTGAAAAAGCTGTACGGATTCCAAAGATTTGGTATTATAAATTAGGATTGCGCTACAGTTGTTCAATAGTTTCATTTTCTATGAATAACGGCATCAGTGAGTGGTACCAACTGGCTCTATCTAGCCAGATATATGCAGCACTGAGGGACTGGAGGTTAAAAATATCATACCATTTGAAAGTCAAGTTCTCCAAAAGTAGGTATAGGCAATGTTAAAATAGACAACCCTGCGAGGCTTAAAGCCTTGTTGCAAGAGGCCTGATGGAATTTCTTGCACCCACATGAGTGAGACTCCTTGGAAGAACAGTATACATTATAGCTCGATCTGTTACATTATTGGGAATACTTAAAAGATTTGAGGTGCAAGTGGAGTTCCTATTTTGAGATTATATCACAGATTTCAATGATTAAACACATAGAACAGCATATGCCATAATTATAGGCTGTTATTGGTAACAAAAACATGCACAGCAAAACAACTAAATGCTACACACAATCTGTTTTATCTTAAAACACCGTTTTTTTTCTCTTCCCCTGAATGAAATATATTTCTGCGTGAGGGGCTCCATTTGGTCATTGCAGTTATTCACTTGTAGACTTTGTTTTGGGACCAGTGTGTCTGTGACAAAGCCAACAGGATTTAACAATTTAATAAACCAATGTATGATAACGGCATAACAACACACAAGGTCATTTTAATCACTGTGCAAGATCCTTGTAATCTTGTGGTTCTGTGCAACTCAAATGGTAGAATACGAGACTGCCACACTGACAGCGTTACTGGTTTTGTTCTCACTAGAGCCATCCATGTTAAAATTGTATGTACTCCTTGTACTGCAAGGTACTTTCCATAACAAGGTTTATGAGATGGCATGTGTTAAGTAGGTGCATGACAGTTAAAAAGCCCTAGTGGTCTATAAATATATTCATGGTAATCTAAAGGTTATTTTGTCTGGTCTGGGTGTTATGCACCATGGCTTGCAGGCCCCACGATATGTTACCACGACACTTTAGCCATGATAAATTATTGAGATTTTTAATATGTAATTTAATATGCTGAGTATTGCGATATATTACCTTTTTTGGCTGCAAATTATGTCCCCAAAGGAAAACTTGTCTCTAGTTTGGAGAACGTGAGACAGCATTGTCCAGTCCTCTGTGAGGCAATGTGCTGTTATAGTCAGATAGGAATCCACTGCCCTTGACAGCCACACAACGCAGGTCAATGCAACTCTTTCTGCTGTACTCAATGGATTCCTCAGCTTTAAGCTTCACTTCTCCGTAGAGCTTGGCTGAGTCGGTTTTGTTATACCCTAGTACCAAAAAGTTCAATGCGCATTTAAAATATTAATAATTAAATAAAAGATATACTTGTCGTCCATGTATCGATACAATTTTGTCAAGCAAAATATTGCAACACTGCTGTATTGATTTTTCCACCACCCCTACTACTAGGCCTTTACTTTAAAATGTTATGCTAACATAGGACATTACCAAGTCAACCAGTATCTTGCTGCAGGACATTTACAGTTGAATTCAATACTCCAGTGTTCTAGTGTCTCTTGATCACACCAATTACAGCCAAGCAAGGTCAAAACCCACACATGACAATCGTTTATTCTATAAGACAGTTGGTGAAATGTCAATAGGACAGTGCCTTCTATCACGGACTGTCACGTGCCAGTTTTTGTTTACATAATGCTAAGTGCCCCTTGTGAATATTTACTTACAAATATTGCTAAGAAACACAAATCAAAATGTACGTTTTAACATTTATTTCAGAAAGGCCATAAGATTTATAAATATTGAGCAGCTCACCGGTACAATCAATAATGACTCCAACAAAAATATTTTGAGTCCTTTAAAATAAGCTAAACCTGTTTTAATACACTCTTGATGGAAAGGGACTCAAAACTAGTTTGTGGGGGACGCCATTATAGATGCAGGTTTTCATGCACATGATAAAAATTGTGTCATGTTACAGTGTCATTTAAACTGAGCAGCGACATGTCCTAAAACCGCAGTTCTTATTTTGATGTTCACAGGGTCAAAATTCCGGATCCAACTATTTTATCTGGCTTGTGTTGTGACCAGGAGCATGGCACAGAATACAGTGGGTTAGAATTATACAATGTTTCAACAGGTTTCTCACCCCAGATGTTAACATTATCACAATTGTTCTAAAAAAAAGCTGGAATGTCCCGACAGATTCAGACAGACAAGAAGATAATACAAAAGGACAGTGTAAGCCGATCAGAACATTGCTGGCAATGGCATGTCACAGTTAACACATGCACAAGTCTTTTCTCAAGAGAAGTGTGATGATTTTTCCTTCAACAAGTACTCCATTTTCAACAGCTCTGTTCTCATTACTGGGTTAGTCCTTCTTCAGGTCCAAGATGATCAGCCCAACCGTGGAGCTTTGCATAATGGTTTACAAGTCATCTTCCACTCAAAAGAGCTTGTCAATCTGTATATGAGAGCATGATCCCTACTTTTGACGGTTAGTTGATCTGTGGAATACATCAGTAGGACTGATCTTCCCAGGACCCAGAGAGTCTCCCGTAAGCTCATTTTGAGGTAGGCAGGGGGCGCCTGAAAAGCAGGATGTGCGGCTCTACGGGCAGGGAAAAACAAGAAGAAAAAGTGAATGAATGTGTATGAGGGTAAAATAAAACAGCAGTGGGTACATGAATATATAAATCAAATGGAAATAATGTGATACTTTATTGATTCCCTACAGGGAAATTGACTAGTCCCTGACTCCCATCTGTCCCTTTTTGAATGGAGGGCGTGGGCGGGTTCACCCACTGTCCATATGCTTGTGGCCATTAAATCTGTCAAAAGGTTTCAGATCCAGGCAAGTAACCAGATACACAGCTAATCTGTACCCCCTCTTGAAAGGTTTCAACATCATATCAGATGTCCACTAGCATTGTTTGTAAATGGGCTTTGTGTCCTTCATCTTTTGCCTGTAAACTATCAATCAAGATGAGGGGGGTTGGGATCCACTCATATGGCAATAACTGTATTGGCCATCTATTCCAAGTAAACAGACATCTCATTTAGTGCTGAAACGATTCGTCGATCGACAGAAAATGTATCATCTATAATTTTGTTAATTGATTTAGTCATTTATCACGTAGAAAATACCAAACATTTGTGGCTACAGCTTCTCGAATGCCAAAATTTGTTTGATTTTCTCCATTTCATATAAAATGGTTTTTTTTTGGCTGCTGGTTAGACCAAGTAAGCCATTTTAAGACATCACTTTGGGCTCTCGTAACTTGTGATGGGCATTGGTCATTATTTTTGGACATTTTATAGACTAAATGATTAATAAAAAAAACAAGTGCTAGATTAATCGATAATGAAAATCATTAGTTGCAGCCCTAATCTCATTAAGCAGGATTACAAGGTGATGTTTCCTTGACAATTCTAAAATTCACAGACAAAACTGAAACTGTCAACTGATCAGCCTATGCTGTGGAACTCCTATCCTAACCAGGTATTATTCAGCATAACTCTTACACCAATCTTGGGATTTGTAATTGTGTGGAACTTTCAAATTCGTTCTAATATGCTGTTCGAGGACTAAAACCAACACTGACTGTACTTGCAGCATCTCTCACATGCACCTAAATACTTAGGACTCAATCCACTGTTAGAATTCACTGGTCCGACTCCAAACAGTCTTTATGAAGAGCGGTTGTGAGTTTTTCAGCTAGAGTGCATGGGCACTGGCAGTCAATAAACTATGTCATTTAGCTACATGACTAAAAAAAAAAAAAGCCTTACGATAAAGTGCACAAACTGGGCAAGATTTGTGTTTCAAAGAGGAAATATGCATCGCCCTGCTCAGTGTCTCATAGTGGCCAAAACCAAACATTTCTACCAAAGGAACCCAATACTTATACGGCTGCTATGTGCAAGGTATGTGATCAGGACAATATCAAAGTAAAGGGGCAGGGAAACAGGAAATCTCCATCAGAAATAAGTGGGACTTGCGTACAAAAAGTTAAATATTATAGATCCTGTGCAATGCTTTCAGCTTCCCTGTGATTGTGCCATCCAATGCATGCCAATATTTATATCTTTGGGGAACAAATATCCAGTGTTGGAATTTCGACACCCAGCCAAAACAGAGGCAGAGATTTTGGCAAGTTTGGCAAGTAGCTGGCTGGATATTGTCTGACAGACTATGGGACATACTGTCGACCAATCAGAGCATTCAGTAAAACCTGGGTGTAGGTGACATCATTTACACAAGGAAGTAGATTGGAATTCTAAGTCGGTTTGATTCTGTTGACAACAAGTTTTTCAAAGGGCATTAGTCAAATGTCCACAATGCTGACAGTTATAATAATTTGGGTAACTTTACATTAACAGGCCCTTTGCCCTTTAAACCATGCAATTGAAAAATGCTATTCTCATTGCACTGGACTTCACTATTGGGGTACTTTCCAATCAACTCTAGTTATATTGAAACAAACAACGGCATTAACTATTTTTGGATACCGCGGGCCAATACACAACTCTTGGTCTAGAAACATCAGTGTCAGGGACAGCGGCTAGCTACCTGGCTGGTGGATCATGTAATGCACCCATCCTTGGCTCTGCTGGACCCCCAGGTTCCTCCACTCTGTCTCCGACATCAGATGGGTCTTTGGCACACGCTTGGCAATGTCCTTCGGCAACATAACGTGCCTACAGACACAGAGGGCGGAAATTTAAGGATGAATGGACGGCACTAAATAAACATCATGTGACAAGATAGCTGCTGTCGAGAGAAACGTCTGCAATGTCACGTCGGTAAGTAGTTAGATGTTACTGGATGACATTGACAATACTATTACTTTGATGACAGTCTAAAATATAAGTCATACCTACCTGTACTCGTATTTCTCATCATCATATTTATCAGAGTAGTAGATCTGTTTATGAGACATGATGAAAACCTGTTGGAAAGGGCTTAACGTTAGCTGACAATCAATGCAGATTAAATACTTGTGTGAAAAAGGCAGATGCGATATCAAGTTTCAGCTCTTGTATCGAGGTGGCTAGTAAGCTAAGTTAGCTGAGGCACTGTGAGTTACAATTTACCTAACGTTAACACCAAAACTCACGTATTACTTATTTTTTCTGGTGCGATACAGGTAAGGAGCTGCAATGCTTACTTTATATGATTGTTAAGATATCCGTAAAGGTATTAGTTAGTTAATTATTCCAGTTTTCCACGTCCTGTTGTTGCGTGCCTGCTTCGTCTTTGTTTCCCTCTCGAATGTGACTGAGCCCGCCTTTCACCGTTCAAAACGCTTTCGCCACCTCCCATTGGTCAATAAATCTACAGAGCCTCTTCGCCATTGGTCGGTTCTGTCAGTCGCAGGAAATTGTCGTAAAACTCAATGCGGCCTCTTGATTGGTCAACAAAGTAGACGCAAACGGGTTACTGTATCAGTTTGCTCTGTACAATCCAAACATGAGTCATGACATACTTTCATGTGTCATTATGTAACGAATGACCTACATTATGTTTTGACAGTATTATCATATATAAATACAAAGTATCCATTATGTATTTCGACACAAAATGTTCAAATAGACATAGGGACATAGGGAGTGATCATAATCATATCATAAGGCAATAACCAACTAATAAAACTATTTTATTTTCAGAAAAGTTATGATTTATACCTTTTTTCTTTAAAACACCCCATTTCATATAACTTCATCAGTTTGATACTGCTACTTACTATGCTGTATACTGTATGCTGTATAAGTCAGCCAACAGGTTAGTAAACTGTTCCGCAAATAGAGAGGTGGGTAAACTGAGTTGGGTAAAGGTGTGTGTTTACCCTTCAACACCATCCCTGGCCACAGCTAAAAGAATAATGAAAAATTACAACTTACTTAATTGTCAATATGTCTGCACCGATGTCACCAAGACAAATCCCTGTACACGTGCTTTCTTAAAAGCAAATAAAGTGATTCCAATGCTGGAAACAAATTCAAATGACACGTTGAATAAAAGTATAAATATTCGACACAAACCGTGTTTAGTAATTTACCTGACAAAAAGATGACATGGGGGTTTATCAAAAAAATAATTCCATGTAATGGATATCTATAAAAATCTAGCTGGAACCATATAATTGCAGAAATTGCTGTAATTTCAATGGTTTGTGGAGCTTCTCCTTTTAGTTATGCAGAGGTTTCAAAGGTGCCTATCACAGACAATAGATTTAATCGTAGGCTCTAATAATAGAAGAGTAAGGGGGCAGATGATGAAATGAATGGCCAGAGTTAAGCAACAAGACTGAAGGGGTTGTCCACACGGGCAAGTCCCCAGACAAATATAGCTCTGCAGACGTGTCAGTGTACGGCTGGTCGCGGTAGCCTCTCCCTTCAGTATATATGTACGTCTTCAGTGTTATGTTCACCCATGAAGTTATTGAAAAAGGAGGATCTATATCCATCGCCTGCCATCTTCACCTGCGAGCGTCAATCAAGCTGAGATATGCGTCGTTTTCCTGACACGACACTTAAATCTAATTGGCTCAGCCTCGGTTTAGGGCGGTAGCAAAGTGGCCTCTGCTGACATTCCATTGGAGGAGACGCGGCTCGGTTGGTGTGACGCAGTTTGGAATTCCCAAAGTTCCCATTTTCACGGGAAGAGCGTTGTGCATATTCTAAAAACGTATTGAAGAAAAACAACGGGAGGATTGAGGTGTAACAAGTGAGGTAAAAAAAAAAATATCTCCTTTGTTTTTTCGAGTCCAAGAGGTGTTTCAACCGCTTACTTACACCGGGGCTCGAGAACGCGGAAGAGTGGGAGTGTGGGAATATTCAGCTACCATCCTTTGTTTACCATCATGAGTGGACCTTGAATTTGGTTGCTACAACAACCATAGCCCTTTAATTTTGGTTCCCATTGGTACATAAAGAAACTTAGCTCTCACATAGTGGGGTCGATAAGTGAGTATAAATCTCTGTTTGCTCGTATCTGGATTGATTGACTGCTTATGTCTGGGTTTGACCATTTTTGGTCATTTGACTGCCTCGCAGATTCAGTGGATGTCTCTTAATGAATGGTTGACTGGACTGATAATGAATATAGAGATGTCTGCTTGAATATGAAGCCTTTGTTTCACTACGCTGCAGTATATAATGGATGCCACCTCACCGTTATATAACTTGTGGCAACAACAATCTGGTCTTTATCTCGTGTATGCGGTGAATTGTCCCAAACTGTACAGCTTCCACATAGACAACTATTTACACATTCATCATCAAAACGGTTGTCGAAAATAAAATGTGCTTCGTCATTTTGTGAAAGAGTATTTGCATCCTCTAGCTACATTTGGGCTATATCCGTGTTGTCTATGCTATTACCCAAATTACAAGGTTAATGTTCCGTAGCTAGACAAATATGAGCTCCCAGAAGGCATGTGCCGAGGCCTGTTCAATGAAGGGACGTCATTTCTGTCGTCGTCCGCAGAATATACAAGGCTGAATCTGTCCCGTGCAGTGCCTAGCTGAGCCGGAAGAGGGCGATGTCTGACAACAGCAGCAGCACAGGCAGCAGCGGCTCCTCAACCAACAGCTGGACCCTGCTCTCCCCTGAGGTAAGAGAGCCAGGAAACCCTGCCTGAAGCCTTGTAAGCCTAGATCATTTCTGTCTAAATATATACATTTTGCATTATGTTTCAATTTTTGGCATGCAACATGCTAATTTATAGATTGTTAAACATTTGCAAGCAACCAATAGTAATTAGCGCAAGGGTGAAAGTCACAGCTCCCAGACAATAGATGGGATTTTAGTTTTGTTTCACTGATATAATTCAGATTTAATTTAAATCCGGTTCGTCATACCTGCAACCCTGCACTCCCCATGATGATAAAGCCGCTGTGTCCAATTTGGGCACAAAATGTGTGGCTTTATTTTATACATACACCTGCTGTAGTCTTGTTTTCACCATGGTACAGTGTACACTGAATGTACAAAATATTAGGGACGCGGTGATGAGGTGAATCCAGTTAAAAGCCATTACTCCTTATTGATTTCCCTCATCTATACCAATCTCAAAGGAGGAGATGTAGATAAAGAGAAGCAGATGAGTCAGAGAAGGATTTTAAAGCTTTGAGATAATTGAAATGTGGATTGTGCAAAAGGGGCAACTCAATATCAGGAAGATGTCCCTAATGTTTTCTACATTCAGTGTATGTATGTCTATTTTTCTGTATCTGTTGTCTTTTGGTCTGTCTATATATGGTCTGTATATATGTATATCTGTGTGCAAGCATTGGTGTACGAGTGTGTTTGTGTTCATGTGCATGTGTGCCTGCACGTTTGTGAGGTGTGATGTAAATGTCAAGGTGAATTATACCAATAAGAGTGCTTTGAGCGTCAAGGTGACTGAAAGAGTCCCTGGCTTAGCTGCTGGTAAACCTGATCTCCTTGGATCTTTCTACTCCACAGGAAGCTGCTGTTGAGAATGTAGGCCCAGTGGACGACGGCACTGAGAGCCTGGGCGACGTCCCCAGTCTCTCTGAGGAAGTGGCAGGTACTGAGAAGTAAAGAGCAGTAAAAACCTCTGTGTTTAGGGTTATTATCATCAATATCATTATTCCTTTTTTCCTAGAGCTTCTACAGCTCCAACATCTGCTGAAAAGTGTATGATATGGATAAACATGTTACATGTAAAAGGATTGACGACACTGCTTTTAAAACTTTACTGTGGTTTCAAATTGTAGTTTTGATCAACTGTTTGACTTTGACATTGTGTGGATGCTATTCCAGGGGCCGCTGTGGAGATCAAGCCAAGTGAGATTCCAGTAGAAACTGTCCTGTCTGAGGAGGGCCATCAGGTCAGTACATGATAAACTACACAATAACCCAATGTTATTATTAAAGGGAAAATTCACCCTAAACCACTTTGTTACTGTTTTAAAAACAGCTATTGGTGGTGTCCCAAGTGAAAAAAAGTATACTGAAATACAGTATAATTAAAGTGTGTTTATAATGTGTCAGTAGCACATCACAAATATACTTTCAATTACATCTAAAGTTATTTCCTGGTAGTATTCAGTATAATTAAAGTGTGTTTATAATAAGTCAGTAGCACATCACAAATATACTTTAAATTACATCTAAAGCTATTTCCTGGTAGTATTCAGTATAATTAAAGTGGTTTATAATATGTCACTAGAACATTACAAATATACTTTCAATGACATCTAAAGCTATTTCCTGGTAGTATTCAGTATAATTAAAGTGTGTTTATAATACGTCAGTTG
>OMLI01089967.1:0-10036 GCA_900302605.1 Rondeletia loricata | reverse complement strand
AGATCATCCAGATCCAGTCGAGAGGATATCGTGATCACCAGGGGATAGACGGAGAAAAAGTCCATAGACAGGTGTGTGTGTGTTTTAGCGGTCGGTAGAGAAAGCTAATGAAGACGGCCAGCCCAGTGAAATGTATATGCTTTATGTTCACGGAGGTAATAAATGCCCTGCACAAGAGAGAAACGTCTGTTGACTCCTTATATACAGAAAAGAACCGGATGATAGACGTAGTTAGATGTTACCAGTTACGAGCCAAAACGTATACGTATATAACCAGAGGTTGTCCCAACTTCGGTTCAGAGCCACATCTGGAGGAGGAAACACAGGTGTGCAGAGTCTGAGTCTTTCTGGTAAGCCAGGAATTAGTTTTGGACTCTCTGCTGGTGCCTCCTTTTTCCTGTGAGAATATTGTATTGACAATGGCATTTACACTGCAAGTTGCTCCAGTGGGTGGCGGTGTGCGCATTCCCCTCCAAGCTACATAGGTGCCCGGCTGTTCTGTGGCTTTGCACACGGTCTTGTTAGTGTAGCTTTTTTTGGTTCGCCCCAGGACACAAAAAACCACCAGAGAAAAAAAAAGGCATTGGGTACTAATGATGTATTAAAAAAAACACATCAATACAGTAAAACCGACTAACAAAATCATATAGAAACAGTGCGTGTGTGTTTCCTTGCCGTCTTATGTTGTTTATCTTTAGGGTCATGGAGTTTTGGAGATGCCATCAGGAACAGGAAAGACCATCTCTCTGCTCTCTCTTATCATCGCCTATCAGAGGGTGAGTTGTGTGTATCTGAGTCTTCATTCAGACTATCCAACCCTTCCCCACGTTCATGGCGTTCACATTGTAGTGAAATTGTTACGCTCAGTGGGCTAAGGCGCATTCCTCACACCCATAATGCCACGGGTTTGAATCTGACTAGTAACCTTTGTTATTTGTCATTCCCTTATGCTTCCTCCTTTGTATTTTATGTATTTAAAAAATTAAATGCTATGAAAATAATCTTTTAAGAAATTGTAATGTTATGAATTATGTCTTCTGCCTTGCATCTTCATTGGCTCTCTCTCTCTCTCTCTCTCTCTCTCTCTCTCTCTCTCTCTCTCTCACAGGCCTTTCCTCTTGAAGTGACCAAGGTCATCTACTGCTCCAGAACAGTTCCTGAGATCCAGAAGGTGAGTCAGTGACAAATAAAACCCCAGTCAGCACCAAGGGAGGCAAGAGGTCCTAGAGGTCAGGATGAACATCCCGTAACTGAAAGGCCATAGGTTCAATCCCCTGCAACACTTTGTCCCGTCAAAGTATCCTTGAGCCCGAACTCCACTAATTTGTCAATACTAATTACTTCCTAATAACTATAACTTTTAATATAAATTGTAACTTTTCTGTCCCATGAGAGGCATTTCATTTACAAACAGGATTTACAGTAAAATCACACAATAAAACACTAAAAACACCAATTTTTAAAAAGCACAATAAAACACATAAGAAATCATCACAACATGTACGATATATTTGAACCTCTGTCTCATCAGGTGGTGGAGGAGCTGAGGAAGCTGATGGAGTATTACTCCAAGGAGACTGGACAGAGCAACAACTTCCTGGCTCTGGCCCTGTCCTCCAGGAAGAACCTCTGTATCCACCCCGAGGTAGGACCACCAGTTGTCGTGTGTGTGTGTGTGTGTGTCTGTGTGTGTCTGTGTCTGTGTCTGTCTGTCTGTCTGTCTGTCTGTCTGTCTGTCTGTCTGTCAACACCAGCCACCAGCAATATGCTGCTAAATCTTGGCTGTGGCTGGTACGTTACTCCATTCTGCCTGCGAACATCTATATATTTTTTTTAGAATAATTTATGTTTTACTGGTGAATCAGTATTAGAAGTACAATGGGTGCACAAGGAATTTGACTTGGTTAATTGGTGTTGACACATTACAAGACCGTAAAACAATACAGCATCCGCATACTAGGCACAGGACAAATCAGGGCCTTACATGTAGTACAGAAAGAGACGTACTGTATGACAGTGTTAAAGTGGCCACCACTGTGGCTAGTGGATAAAGAACTTAGCTTCCTGCTCTGGCCTGTCTGTATGTATGTGTGTGGTAGATTATATTAGCGCTTGTCTATCTAGTCTGATGACAACCAGGCTCCTCTGCTCATGTCCAGGTGAGTGCTCTGCGCAGTGGTAAAGAGATAGACGGGAAGTGCCACTGCCTGACTGCATCATACGTCCGCGCCCAACACCACAGCAACCCCAGCATGCCTGCATGTCGCTTCTATGAGGTAAGAAGTCAAAACTGTGTTTTTCACACCAGGGTCAAACAGTATTTTTCAACTGAAGTAGAAAAATATGTATCACGGTGGGAATGTGTCTTTCTTCCAGCACAAGGTTATTTTGATTCAAGAATCCTTCCTGTCAGTCTTTACTGCATGTGTCCATGTGTTCTGTCTGCTGGTCTGGTTACCTTGAACCCTACCTGTCTGTCTGTCTGTCTGTCTGTTTCTTGTAGGAGTTTGATGCAGTAGGCCTCAATGTGCAGCTGCCTGCTGGCGTCTATAACCTCGACGACCTGAAGGACTATGGCAGGAGGAAAGGCTGGTGTCCGTACTTTGTGGCACGCCACTCGGTAAGTTGTCCTACAAACCTCCACGAGAATCCTAGCAAGGTGTGAAATAAACGGTCAGCCAAATGCTGCTGTGTTTTGTAAGTTTGTATCTTTGTCAGGTAAAAATAGTTTCCTGCCCTGATCCATAGCTCTAGAACATTAGAGACGCTAGTAGAGGCAACACAGGGGGTTGGAATAGAGCATGTAAATGATTCTCATGATTCTCAAGAGGAAAGGTTGGCTCCCCCACTTGGCATGATAATCTGAAACCCCAGAGTGGTTATTTAATACAAGTCTAGGATTTGATGCTATTCCGCAAAGTTGGTCCTGTATCTCGTAGGTTCTCACATTTTCTACCTCCTGTCTTTCCTCCCAGATCCTGCATGCCAACGTCGTGGTGTACAGCTACCACTACCTCCTGGACCCCAAGATAGCCAACCTGGTCTCCAAGGAGATGTCCAAGAGATCAGTAGTGGTGTTTGATGAGGCTCATAACATAGGTGGGAAGATGAACTGACCCTGACTCGTGGTTTATCATAATAAAATGACCTTATTATATTTATTCAACATCTGAAATATAACCAAATTCATTTATTTGAAGGAAGTGAAGAAATGATCTCTTCTCTTCTCTTCTCTTCTCTTCTCTTCTCTGTCCCGCCTCTCTTTCTTTCTACTCTTTCTTGTCCGTTTCCTCTCCTTTCTCCTCCCGTCCAGACAATGTGTGTATTGACTCCATGAGTGTGAACATCACTAGACGGACGCTGGACCGCTGCCAGAATAATGTGGAAACACTCCAGAACACCATACACAAGTAAGAGGGCAAAGGTCAGCAGCTAGGGTCAGCGTCAGGTTTGCTCACAGCCACTATGGTGACCGAAGACAGTGGATCAGCAATAAGGGAGAAAAGAGATGTATGCATAGAGATCTTGAACCCATTGTTGTTTTAGCATAGAGGCCATCAACTTCCTGTTGTAAACTCTGCCCCGCCTCCCCTGCTGTCTGATAGGATAAAGGAGACAGATGCTGCTAAACTGAAGGAGGAGTACAGGCGATTGGTGGAGGGGCTGAAGGAAGCCAACGTTGCCAGGGAAACCGACATCTACATGGCAAATCCAGTGTTGCCAGATGAAGTTCTTAAAGGTAGGACCATCAAAAGGTCTGGAAAGTGACACGACCCATCATATGGCTGGGACATTTTCACTGTGTTCGATACATTTAGAATCCACCAGGCACAGTTTATCTTCCTGGTCTGTCAGTGAAATTAAAGACACATTTTTAATTATTTATTGGGCCTCCCACTTATATGACAGCGTTGTTTGTTTTAAACTATTTTTTGCTTTTATTCATCACTCTCTTTGCATTGCTTTTAGAACAAATAGTTCAAACAAAACACAATACTGAACTGAACCACGTCTGAATTCTTTCTTGCTTTCTTTTTTCTTTCTTTTTTCCTTTTCATCCAAAATATTTTCACTGTCTGTCTCTCTGTCCGTCTCTCTCTCCGTCTCTCTCTCCCTCTCAGAGGCGGTCCCCGGCAGTATTCGTACAGCAGAGCACTTTGTTGGTTTCTTGAGGCGTTTCCTGGAGTACCTGAAGGCCCGTCTGAGAGTCCACCATGTTGTGCAGGAGAGCGCCCCTCAGTTCCTCAAAGACATCTTCGACAAGGTCTGCATCGACCGCAAGCCTCTCAGGTCAGTGTGGGCTTCAGCTGCTGTTAAACTACTGTGGGTCAGGAGTGAGCAATATACCGTATTGTAATAAGTATAATATGTAGGCTATTTGTATGATGTGTTACATCATGCTTTTGTACAGATATGTGTCACAGTATTTATCATTTTTCTAAGCACAGTATATAGAGTTAAAGGAAAAATCTACGTGAAGTCATTGGGTGATATCAAAATGTGTATATTTGTTTGAGAGACTGCATGAGACTCTACATTAGCTTATTCACTTTCTCACTCTCACTCAGTCTGTTACTCACTCTCACTTCTTCACTTACTCATTCACTCACTTCCTTGCTATCTCTCGCTCCTCACTCACTTACACACTTCGTCGCTCACTTCTTCATTCACTTCCTCAATCACACACTCACTCACTCACTCACTCACTCACTCACTCACTCACTCACTCACTCACTCACTCACTCACTCCCTCCCTCCTTAATCTTTTATCCCCCCCTCTGTGTGTCTCTTCAGGTTTTGTGCAGAGAGGTTGCAGTCGTTGCTGCGGACTTTGGAGATTGCCGACATCACAGACTTCTCAGCTGTTACTCTCATCTCCAACTTTGCCACCCTGGTCAGCACCTACAGCCAAGGTACTAAACACACCTCAATAATCTCCATGTACAAGTACTACGACTGGACGCTATGCACAAATATGTTATTTTGACAGATCCTGCAGTTACAGTCTGATTTTTAAGGGAGCAGTTTTAAGTTAAGTCCAGATTTAGTTTGCTAAGCGGACATTGAGTCCACGATACCTTTTGATGTGGTTGAAACACTTTCAGTTGCTCTACAGTGGTCGATTTTGGCAGCGTTTCCCTTTGTACGTCTTACTTTGAGTTTTATTGTTTGATTTGATTGAGCTTTGCTGAGCGTTTCTCTCTCCCTGCCACGTTAAGGTTTTACCATCATCATTGAGCCCTTTGAGGACCGAACTCCAACCATCGCTAACCCTGTGTTGCACTTCAGGTGGGCTCAATTGTTGTTCAGTCCTAGATTTGACATAATGTTTCAAAAATTGTGAAAGTATGCATGCTATAAATGAACAGTAAACCTTTGGACAATTTTCCACATCGTGAACAATAAAGTTTCTAACTAACTAACTTTGTGGGCACCAGAGCAAACACGTGACCTCTCCACTCTGCCTCTTCTCTCTCCTGTCTCAGCTGTATGGATCCCTCCATAGCCATCAAGCCTGTCTTTGAACGGTTCCAGTCAGTCATTATCACGTCTGGGGTAAGTTAGTTACTGCTCCTCCTCTGCTCACCTCTCTCTGCTCAAATTCCAATCAGCCACTACAGTCCTGTTAGTGTGTTGTCTGAAGTTCTTAATGGTTCACAAGACTGGCATGTATGTTTCCACTTTCCAGTGCGGCTCCCCAGACAGGTTTCACTTGAAAATATACCCATCCAGGAATATATACAATATATATATAGTATAAATAGTATAACTTTATCACAATTAGTAGCCTATTATTATTAATATTACCATTTCAATCCACACTAGTGGACTGAATAATAGGCCCTCTAAAACTGCTTTCCCCCTAATGAAAAATGAATTAGCAGCTTCTTTCAATTTGGAAACTCAAGTCCGTACTGTGATTTCGATTTATTTGATTTTTTTTCTTCCTATTTATTGTGCAGCCATGAAATCTATGTTCCCCAGCCAAATGACTGTTCAAGTGCACCGACGTGAATGTCTGCTCTCATTCTGACTCTCTGGTCCTTCTGTCTGGCCCGGTTCCTCTCCTCAGACTCTCTCTCCGCTGGACATCTATCCCAGAATACTCGACTTCCGCCCCGTTACCGTGGCGTCCTTCACCATGACGCTGGCACGGACCTGCCTCTGTCCTCTGGTGTGTAACTAGATACACACACACACACCATGGCACATGGCTAGAGAGATTCTTGAACTGGTCATGGAAGTTTAAGATTGATGAGTCGTGTACGGAAAAAAGTGAAAGCCCACATCCTCGACCAGTCGATGAGCCTTAATCATTTCCACACTCGAAACTGCTACTGAATTATTAGAGCCTATTCAACTCATTTTTTATTTTTTTTCTGTTTGCCTTTTCCTTTCTTTTTTCTTTCTTTCTCTTCCTTTATTTGATGTGTGTCTGTCTCTTGTAGATTGTGGGCAGGGGAAACGACCAGGTGGCCCTGAGCTCAAAGTTTGAGACCAGGGAAGATTTCGGTTAGTAGGAATGTGTTCATCGTGTTTGTGAAATCAAATTCGTGAGAGCCTGCTGACCCAAAGACAATATCAAATGATATTGATGAGAAACCCTTTTGCAAAATGTTTTTTTCAGCACATAATGTCCCAAAAACATTTTTCTTCCACAAATTCTTGTGGGGTTCTTTGTTTAAATACAATACAATGAATTTCGGTCTTTTTCTTTTTCTTTCCAGCTGTGATCCGTAACTATGGCAACCTGCTCCTGGAGATGTCGGCCATCGTTCCTGATGGCATTGTGGCGTTTTTCACCAGCTACGTCTACATGGAGAACATAGTGGCGTCCTGGTATGAACAGGTTAGTGTGTGTGTGCAAACACACATGTCGACATGTTGGGTTTGATTTTGTGCTATAATTTAGTATGAGTCAGTGTCACATGGTGAATATCTGGTGAATATCTCCTTTTGGAACCAAACTCTTCTTATATGGAAAAGTAGCACACAGTTGTCTCTCTTTTTCTCATGGTGTGTGTGTTTGTGTTTGTGTGTGTGTGTGTGTAGGGTATCCTGGAGAACATCCAGAGGAACAAGCTGATCTTCATCGAGACTCCAGATGCTGCAGAGACCAGCATGGCCCTGGAAAAATACCACGAGGTCAGAACGACACCTTCCATCATACATCAGACCTGGACAAAAAAAACCAACAACATCCTATTTACAGGAACCCAAGAAGCTAAATAGGGATCATGTTGGAAAAAACTTGACTCATGACGCAAATGCCTGTGATTCCTATTCGTTTAGCATTAGCAGCAGTGTTGATGTAATGCGTAAATGTAGACTTGTGGTGATATTTTTTCTTCCTGGTCTCCTGGTGGGTCCCAGACCTTTAACCCCTGACCTCTCCTGTCTTGTCTCTCCTCCGCAGGCGTGTGAGAACGGCAGAGGAGCCATCCTTCTGTCTGTGGCCAGAGGAAAGGTGTCTGAAGGAATAGACTTTGGTAAATGATCACTGTGCCGTATTCTCTTTGTCCTGTAGCAGATAAGAGGAAACTATCGATCCCTGTGGGGAAATTGGGTCATTGCAGCAGCTTACTTACATACTTAAATATGGATTACCAACTATGAAATATGTGATATACATATATGCAATGCACGTATGTATAAACATAAACTACATGAACATAGCATTCATTTATTGAGTTTCCTTTTTAAAAACCAGATTTTGCTTTACTTCCTGACATGGTATACATGAATCAGTCAGTTGTTTAAAGGAAAGGTTGATGTTTTGGAAGTCTGTCCTATTGATTATTATTGAAGCTCGCTCTTAGGACACCGTGTTGACTTCCACTAGTATTTCTAACAAACGCTGACAGGAGGCTGGTGCCAATTTCCTTGAAACAAAAAGACGGGCATGAAAACTTCCTGAACTTTCCCTTTTAAGTTTTGTCAACATGAAAGCCTTGAACCTTCTGTATTTCCCCTACAGTGCACCACTTTGGTCGGGCAGTGATCATGTTTGGAGTGCCTTATGTTTACACACAGAGCCGCATCCTCAAGGTCAGTGCTGTCACTCTGCTGTCTGTCTTCAGCTCAGTTCACGTCCTGCACAAGGCTGGACAGTCTGGAAAAGGAATTTTGTATAATTTACAGGTCTGGAAAAGTTTGGGAGTTGCGCCAAAAAGTTTGTAGAAGTGTTGTAATTCAGTCCTGACATACACATTACTGTGTAGACTTGCGATATTTGATGTTGTGAAGAGCAATCTTTTGATATAGATTTGTGATATTTGCTATTAACATTCTTATTGCCCAATCACTGTAACCATACGGCAAACAAAATCTTCATATCCAGTCGATAAACTAAGAAATTGAAAATGTTGAGTTGGAAAAATATGTATGTTCACTGTCGCCATATTTTTGTCTTCTCTTCCTCTCCTCAGTCTGGGCTTATGCTTATTCCTCTCATTCTGCCACACATATCTTGACGATAATTTTTTCTCTCTCTGGCGCACACACACGCACACACACACACGCTTTAGGCTCGTTTGGAGTACCTTCGGGACCAGTTCCAGATCAGAGAGAATGACTTCCTGACCTTTGATGCCATGCGCACCGCGGCCCAGTGTGTTGGCAGAGCTATCAGGGGCAAGACTGACTACGGACTCATGATTTTTGCTGACAAGGTGTGTGTGTGTGTGTCTCTGTCTGTCTGTCTGTCTGTCGGTCGGTCGGTCGGTCGTGATGAAGATGGAGGCTGCAATAACTCCCTCTCCTCTCCATAGCGTTATGCCAGAGCAGACAAGCGTGGCAAGCTGCCGCGGTGGATCCAGGAACACATCAGCGACGGCAGTCTGAACCTCACCGTAGACGAGACCGTCCAGCTCTCCAAGCACTTCCTGCGGCAGATGGCTCAGCCTTTCAGACAGGTAGGATCAGCGTTTGAATTTACCAAGCGCCAAATGCTGGTAACATTTGTCTTTGGCAGATGAACTGGCCGGTAACGTTTTTGAGACGATAACATCTGAATGCCTCTGTCATATACCGTAAGTGAGGGAGCAAGTTTTAAATTAAAACTCTAAATCTGCTCTTGTCTCTTTATTTAATGTTTCACACAGTTCCTCACAGTACAAAATAGCATTGAAAATGAGTAGGGTGACACATTTCTATGGAAAATGTATATTAAATACTTTGGCCAGTAAATATTATTCTTAGTTTACCTCGGCAGGTGAGTCAAAAAGATGATTTCGGACACTGGGTAGGATATTATATCAATAGTAGGGTGGTGTAGTAAGTAGGATCTCTGCCCTTCAACCAGAGGACCCGGGTTCAAGCCTCTGTGTCGGCAAACATCCACCCTGCTGAAGTGTCCTTGAGCAAGACATTGAATCCCAAACAGCTGACTAAGAGCTCTGTGAACACTACCACTCTCATACAGTTACACAATCTAATAGTTTGAGGGTTAAGTGCCTTGCTCAAGGGCACCTGGAGGGTAGCTGTTGATGGTGGGGAGAGCATTACTCACCCCCTTTTCCTGTACAGGTATTCACAGCTGGTCTGGGGATTCGAACCAGCAACCTTTTGGTCACAAGTCTACTTCTCTTACCTCTAGGCCTTTTTCCTCAGGTTCACTTTAAACTTCACTCACTTTCCGGTTCCCTCTGACCTCCATCGGCTTTCTCCATTTTACCCATCACTCATCATCTCTCTCCCTCTCTCTCCTCCTGTCCCTCTGTCTCTGTCTCTCCTTCTGTCTCTCTCTCTCTCTCCCTCTCTCTCCTTCTGTCCCTCTGTCTCTCCCTCTCTCTCCTCCTGTCTCTCTCTCTCTCTCTCCTTCTGTCCCTCTCTCCTTCTGTCCCTCTGTCTCTCCCTCTCTCTCCTTCTGTCCCTCTGTCTCTCTCCCTCTCTCTCCCCCTCTCTCCTCTCTCTCTCTCTCTCTCTCTCTCCTTCTGTCCTTCTATGTCTCTCGCCCTCTCTCTTGCTGTCTCTCTCCAGGAGGACCAGCTCGGTCTGTCTCTGTTGACTCTAGAGCAGCTGGAGTCGGAGGAGA
>OMLI01089966.1:8344-16919 GCA_900302605.1 Rondeletia loricata | reverse complement strand
GACTGAATAATGCACATTCAGTAGCCTATACAGAAAATTGTGGTAGGCCTACATATTAAAATACATTGTATAGAGCATTTTTTATACTAGGCCTATAGCTTTATACATAAGCAACAAAAACAAGTTACAATGAATGCACTTGTCAGGTAGTGTAAATACACAGGTATTAGGGACAGTTTTGATATGGGCTCACCCAAGCCACTGGCTGGACTCGCCCCATAGCCACCACCATAAATATGCACAGCAACACATAAGCACCATATGATATAGGCTATGACATGCCACCTGCAGACACAGATATCACCATACCAGGAGCTGAACATCCGGGCTACAGCCAAAAGCTGATGCGATATACCTGATGTCCCCATGTAAATTTAGTCCAATGCGACTCGTTCATATAAATGAACAAGGTCCTCTAGTAAAAATTACATAACCCACATTCTCAGGTAATAGTCCAATGCGAATAGGGATGGGAAGAGAAGGGAAATCATGCTGTGTGGTAGTTCATGGTGTATCTGTTAAATGCAATTCCTTTGATTATGTTTTTTTTTTATACCAGTTAAGCAATCTATAGGATTTTCTTCCACAATCATGCACCAACATTTTGGCTGCTGTAATGGAATCAATCTTCCAGTATGTCACACATAAATATATAAATAACAGCTGCCAGATTTTAAACATAGTTACTAGTTTCAAATGTAGGCTTCAAATGTTTTCAGTTTTCTAGAGATCCAAGACTGTTAAACAAATGTCTTTTTGGGACACTAAAAGCTTTATTCATTAACTCTCACGTCATTTGGAACATTCTGTTCATTTCAAGTAAGGAATGTACCTCAGTCTAGGGCATTTGATCAGTGACCTTTTTGTTCTTAGGACTTAATTGGTCACTGAGTCAAAACCTTTTCTCTATAACATCTTCACAAAAAAAGGTAATAATTATACAAATTTTAATACATTTTAATATGTTTTCCCCCACAGTTAAAATCTTCTTCTTCTACCTGATATTCTATGGATGCTTGGCTGGAATTTTCATTGGAACCATTCAGGCATTGCTGCTTACATTAAGTAACTACAAACCCACCTATCAGGACAGAGTTGCTCCCCCAGGTAAATATGCTCTTAATGACATTTTTTACTTGTGCTTTTTCCAATGATCCAATGAGTATTTCCTCAGGCATGACATTTTTACATTGTTAAGACTCAATAGTTAAAGCATTTATACAACTATAGTCCAAAGAATAGTTTTGGATAGGGCAGTATCACACTAATAAATGTTTTTTCATAATCAGAGGCAGTCATTAATGGCTACTACCCTCTCATGTTGTTGCCATGTGGCTGTTAGTGGCGTATGTTTTAAAAATGTCTGTTGGGGCGTGCCTTTAGCAGCTCCTCGCTATTAGAAGTCTGTCTGACCTTAGATAGGTTCAGCCATTTTGTCCTTCACTCCTCTCAGCCAGTCAATGTTTTCCCCCTCAGGGTCCAGGGGAACTGTTTTACAGCTAGTGTACAGTTTACAACTCTCATTGTGACTGAAATGATTAATGTGTGCTATGAATATATCTTGGGAAGATGTTTCACAGCCAACATGTTTGCATGTACATGAGTATGGCAGGCGAGTTTGTAGTTCATTCTTTGAAAAATTATTCAGTTTTTCACAGCTAAGAGGCCTCTAAACTTGTTTTGCTGGAGCAAATTCTTTCTGTAATCTTCTAACACGCTGAACGACATCAAACACTGCAACATATTGTACTAGTCAGACTACGACTGATTCGAAATTTCCTCTTAAGTTTGGAGACAGAGCTGTTTTCTAAGTACCAAGGCATTTCTCCCCAGCCTTGTCTTTGTTGTGCCATTGCCTGTTTGCACAGCACATACTGTTGCCTTGGGGTATTTTTAGCAGCCATTGTAAATGACTGGCTTCATGCACATGTTAGTTTGCCTGCCGTTTTGCCTGTCGGCCATTTCCTCTCTCAAAACTGTTGACAATCAAAGACTGGCAAAGCAACGACATAAGTAGGTGTAGTGTTTTGAGTTGAAGTGAGTTTCCATTGGTGGCCTGATAAAGGAAGCAGAGAGTAGCTAGAGTTTTTTAGAGCCAAAGCCCGCCTCTCACTCGGGCTAAAAGTTTCCATTGTGAAAGAGAGACACGTGAGACTGGGTGAGTGGGGGCAGGGGATTGGTAAACTTTCACAAGCCTTCACTGAAATTAAAATTACTAAATGTTAGTTCTCCCTCACTGTTTTACATGAATAACTTAAATGTTGCTCATTATCTAAGACAGCAAGTTAAAAGATCCATAGTGAACCTGGAAAAAGATTAATAAATGTGATGTTTCCGTTCACTCCTCTTACCCATCTCACTCTCTTCATGCCACGCCTCACTGAGGCCTTGTGCACAGTCTGTGGAAAATTACTGCTATATAGAGCTGACAGAGCCCATCTGAGGAAACCCCCAGGACCCTAAATTATCTATTGTCCCTAGATAATAGACTAGATCCTCAAAATGTGTATGATTTGAAGAAATTGAACTTTGAAATATATTATGCTCAACATAATCAAACAAATTTAGCATTGAATTCTTAAAAGAAAGCTAAAAAAATAGCTTGCATAATATTATATTGAATAACCGTTTCTGACCGACATTGCAGGAAAATGAGAAAATGATCACAATTTCCCCAAAACCATCATCATTTTATACTGTGCTTTCTTGAAGTTGGTACTTTTACCCCTCCTATAGTCATTCCAATGGTGCATTCCTATATCAATGAACTTATATTAAATTTTTTAATTTTGTGTCAATTTTGTGTTCTTCAGGTTTATCACACACCCCACGCTCTGTAAAATCTGAAATTGCTTACAGTATAAAGGATGAGAAGACATATTTGAAGTACACTGCAAGCATGACTAAACTCCTTGAACCGTATGCCGATAAGAATCAGACTGATCAGATGCACTATGAAGACTGTGGAGGCAAGTATAAGCCAATCATACAGGGATTGTCATACTCACTGGCTGAACCCTGATGGATATGTAATAATCGTCAGTCAAGATTTGACACTAGTGAATCTATTTAAATGGTGGTTCACTATTAAACATAAATACTAGTGAGAGAAAAAAACATGTTTAATAAAGCAATAGCAACATCTTCATTTTCTGAATTAACTTTTAAATGTAATATTTCTGAAATGTACTCTTAATTTAATATAGACTGTGTACCTCTCTATGCATCTTGTATCTCTAGTAGGAATGTGATTTTAAAAAATCAACCAATAAATAATCATGTAGTCAAACATTAATACAATCATATTAAGTGTTAAATACAATAATGTAACTGCAGTAATTAGTAGTATTGTTGCCCTGTGTACAGTATGCATTTATATTTGCAGGTCTAATGTGTCTTTTTTTTGGTGCCATTCACAGAGGTCCCTGACGCATACAAGATGCGTGGAGATCTGGAAAGTGATGCAGGATTGAGGAAAGCTTGCCGTTTCCACACGTCTTGGCTGGGTAGCTGCTCAGGGGAGCCTGATGACACTTTTGGCTTCAAGGAGGGAAAGCCATGCCTTATTGTCAAGCTTAACAGGATTGTCAATTTTAAACCACAGGTATGTTTTCTGCACTCTTACAACATTATAGCTTTAGTTATTATGGATCATAATGCTAATAAAGGGGGCTGGGTTCATAATTGTTCATATAGGGCATGTCTGTTGAAAAGTGAAAATGTTCTATTTAAGTAAACTGTTGCTTGAAGTTGGACTTTCTACAGAACTAAGAACAGTTGAATAGGAGAGTTGATAGAAATTTGGATTTCTCTCTAATACTTACTTTCCATTTGCCATATTTCTATGAAAATCTCAACATAAATGAGAACAGGGTGACTAGTGTGTCCAGTGTAAAGTCTGATGGGGTTCCACTTTATTAATCAAACAACATTGCTTCTGAATGTTATTCAGATATTGAATTTCACTTTCTCAACATGACTGTGTTGTGCCCCATTTCTGTAAGCACTTAATCAGAGAGTGGCATTGCTAAGACACCTTCCCACCATGAACATCCCAAATAATTCCTGATTATCATTTGCTATTGCAATACAACTACCTAACTAAAGTTCAAAAGTTTGAACCTTGTTGTAGCTAAGTTGGAAACAATTTTCAATGAAGTTACAGGTAAATTCAAATGAAACTATTTTGCAATCAGTTAGTTACATGCAAGTTGCAACATGTAAAGCCACATTATACAGCAGCAGCCTAATTCTGCAGCCAGCCAGAATCCAGCATGACATAACCAACTGCTCAGGATGTTCATCAACCAGTTTCTCTTTTCAGCCTCCAGTCAATGAGTCACTCCCAATGCCTGTCCAGGCCAAAGCAAAGCCCAACCTGATCCCTATTCACTGCACTAATAAGGTATATATTCATATGACCGTATCTAGCAAGAATATATTTGTACACAAATATATGCTATTATAATAATTGTAAACTATCAGAAAATGCTGTAAAATGGTCTGATTTTAACTCGGATGCAACCATTTTCCTTGCAGAGAGAGGAGGATGAAATGAAGCTTGGAAAGATCGAGTATTTTGGCTTTGATGGTGGCTTCCCTCTTCAGTACTACCCATACTACGGCAAACTGTTGCATCCCCAGTACCTCCAGCCTTTGGTGGCCATTCAGTTTGCCAACATCTCCATGGATGAGGAGATCCGCATTGAGTGCAAAGTCTATGGAGGGAACATTGGCTACAATGACAAAGATCGTTACCAAGGACGCTTTGATGTTAAGCTCACCATCTCCAGCTTATGACCTCAGCTGTGATGAGCACTTTCCTCTACCCCATTTTAAAACAAATGAATTTAGAGAAAATAAGAGTTCAAATAAACATGACTAGTCTTGGAACATTCATAATATACAGGACCTACACTTAATCTGTGTGCTTTACACTAGCTTTTCTGTGTTTGTCGAGGTTTAGAATGTAAAACTAAGAGTAGCAATAGCCAATATTTATTCCGTAAATGAAAATATTCCTTGAGCCATGGGACATGTTCATTTATTACTGTAAATTGCAATTCCACTACTGATGTGTAGCGAGCTGTGTTTCTGTCCCCAAAGTATTTCTTCCTAATGTGGTTTCTATATATTTTTGGAGTGTCCAGTGCTGTAGTCTAGTCATGTTCTAGTCTGTTGTCTCATGTCAGTCAGCTTTAGTGGTCCAAGGTGTGTGTGTGTGTACTTGTTTCTGCGTGCAAGTGTGTTAGTTTATGTGAGTGTGTGGATGTGTGTTAATGTGCTCTTACTAACTGAAATACTGGCATGGTACTCTGAACATTTAAGGCCCATGTATGAGTAAATGACTGCGCTCCATGGAATCCTTTTTTCTTTTTTTTCTTTACCAAGTTGTTTAAGTTGATTGTGATACATTTGTACACTTTTTCTTTATTGTTCACCTTAGCTGTGGGACATGGTTGAATGGCATTTCTGTTTGATATCCATACTTCTGCTCATTCTTAATTCAAAGTGTAGAGCTTTGTGGGTCCATCCAAGACTGTCACCTCCATGGAAACAGTGGCAACTCAGTGCTTTTAAAATCTGTTTTGCTGGAGACATCACACGATGTGGTGTAACTTTCTATTGAATGTTTTAGCCATTTTCATGGTGGAAGAATTTTATATTTATGCAGTTGTACATTTTTTTTTCTCCACAGGAAAAAGTGTAATGTATGAATCCAATACCAAAGTCGCTGGTCAAAAGTTAGAATATCAGAAGCAATGCAGTACCCCATGTAATAAGATGTTTAGTTGTTGTGAAAGTGCTTAGTTCAATGTTGAAGATCAAAACACTTGTCAGGAGTCCATCTGCTCTTGTCACTTTATTTAATCTGGTTAAGGCTGAAACAATAAACAGAAAAATAAGCCGGTTGTGAAGTCTTTAATTAATACATAGTGAAACATTTGTTTACTAAATTGCAATTATCCGTCCAATATCTTGAAGACATACTGCACCTGTAAAAGGAAAATTTAGCATTTATTACCTTTGAAAATAGGATTTGGTATTGTAGACAGCAATTCCCACCATAGAGGGCTATACTTTATAGTTGATAATACATTCAGAATACTGTATTAAACTTGACATGAAAGTGTCAAGACAGCCAGTTGTTTTCCTTGATATTAGAATAGTCAGGTTAGGTTATGGAAGTGCATAGAGTGAATGCTCCTCTGCACAAGGCTTTCTTGGCTACTATGCACTACCCTTGGGGAAATGGCAGCTCAGCCAGTCAGGCTAATGGTTAACAAGGAGTCATTTGTCTACTCCACAGATCAGGAGCTTGCCTGAACAATGACGCCCAATGGGTCAGACCCACTCCCTACAAAACAATGGGTTTGTTTCAAATTCCTCTGCCATTCTTATTTTCCTCAAAACCAGTGTGATCTAAGGTTGCCCCAGCCCACAGAGTGGAGTCATGAGACTTGTTTTAGAACACAAAACTTCACTTTTGTTCTTGGCTAAATCTAAGATAGTTATTTGTGCAAGGACTGAAAGAAAACCAATGAACCTCCTATTCCTAGGATCTGAAGAATTACAAAGATGAATAATGTGGGTGTATTCTACAGTACTTGGAAAGGAGAATGTGCATGGGTCAATGAAATACCACCTACCTCCAAAACACCATCGTCAGGGAGGTCTGTACAGTGGATGGCATTTTGCACTTTGTCTTTACCATAGAGAGCTCGCAGTGTAGTTGGACGGAGATGCCGTGCAATTTCCTGTTGAATGAAAACATTTGTTTTCACTGATAATGCAGCAAAATGTTGATTTAGATGTTTTCCCCACTGATAAAGCATCTGTCATCCAATTAGCATTCACCTGAATATCACACAAAATTCAATGTCAAACAACATGTATTGGACACTACATGGTATTAAAAACAGGTGTAAGCTGGACATGTGACGATGATGCAGTGGAAGTTAGAAAACACTATCACAGAGGAAACATGATGCAAATCAGTATATAGGGAGACTGCACCGAACATTTACTAATACCATTGTAGAATTTGAGATGTGTTAAGTATAGCGTAGTCTCAATTTCTTGGACTAATATTGCAAGAGCTATTGAAATGTCTTCTTCCATTCTACTAGGATTCCTACACAATTCCCAGTTCGAAATGCCACATTTCTTCCAGATTATAAATTCTTGACTGCATTTAAAGATTTTTGTCAGTGTGCACCATATTTTTAGTCCAATTCTGAAAGGCACTGATTTCAGGTGCCAACTATATCATGAGCATTTGTCCATTTCATTTCAACCTCAGGCTCTCCCAAGGTCACAGCCTGGCTCTTCTGCCCTCTGCTAATCTCTGCCTGAAGGAAATGCAATCCTCCCACAGGCTCCACTGTCAGGAGAGGGACCATAATATAAATAATTACTTTAGAAAGAAAACTATTATCTCTATGGAAGAGAATGGAAAGCACAAACTATACAGCATACAATACTCAACCTACACTGGAATACGCACATCATATGATATTTTTGTAACATGCACTCAGAGGTCTGTTTACAAAAAAAGGCCCTGAGCAGATATGTTTTATCTTAGAGACTGTTAAGTAGCAATAGGGCTCCATATCATTCTGGGGTAGGCCAATAGCTAGTTCAGTAGTGTTGAGTGCATGATGCATGTTCCATCATCAAAGCAAATCATGACAAGACATTTCAAACTAAGACCTCCATTGTAACTGCAATGTTCCCTCTCTTCATTACAGATGATTAAAAAGAACAAAGGGTTTGTTTTGTCTCAGATTTTGTAGAGCAATGAATTTGATTCTGTCTTAAAGAGAAGAAACTACTTCCTATGACAAGTTCATTATGTTCCAGTGGTTTGAGTGTTCACACAAAAGGCAGGAACAGGTTTCAAGGTCATAACCAGCCCAGCCTTCCTCTCAAAGCCATTAACTTTCTTTGAAAACAAAAACCTTGGGGAAAATTTGTCCCCTAGTTAAATTCGTTGCACATTCTAGCACAACACAATGGACTGACTGAAAGGAAAAAATAAGAAAAATGTTCAGTTATACAATAAACAGGATCAGCATAATGATACAAGTAGGTAAGACTTGGGTTTGTGTCTCAGGAACATTAATAAATCCTGTGCATAACTAGCTAGTCTGTACAGTGATGATGACAAGGCAGTAGCCTGTTGTTTATATGCCCCACACTATATGAAGCCAGAGCCAAAGATGGCAAAAGGGAAATTAGCGATGAAAGAATTCTTAGCTAAAGTCTGCTCTCTGTAATTGCATTAGTTACTCATGAGTGGCCTGCTGTTAGAGCGCTTAATTTGATTTTAATGAGTCCCAGTGTGCTGGGCTGATGCTCACATAAGGACTGCTGGCTTTTGTGGAAAGTAAAAGCCACGACAGTATGGTCTGGTAGTTACAAGTCCATCCTGAAATTGCAAAGTCGTGTAATCCTCCATGATCCCCCCCTCCTTCACTCCAGTTACCGCTACATCCAATGACTCTGCTACCCCTGTTCTAGGCATCTGTGGGAAATGCATAATGAAAGTGGATGGGTAACTTTGAAAACATGT
>OMLI01089964.1:0-18916 GCA_900302605.1 Rondeletia loricata | reverse complement strand
TATTATATATAATATTTTTGCGTCCGATACCTTGTAGAAGACGAGGAAGAAACGACTATTTCCGGTTGCCATATTAGCGGGATCCAGAAATCAAGACGCAGCTTGTGAAACATGTAAACATTCTACTTTACTGTACACCGGAGGAAATATTTTTTGCACCGGCATGGTAGAAGAGTATTTCAGGATTAAAAATGCGGTACGTTTTGTTAAACGGCATGCCGTGCGTCTGGCGTGTTGGCTTTTAATTAATTCAGACAAAAATGAATGGTTAGAACTGTGACTCGAATGTAAGCATTACATGAGAGTCACAACGGGGGCTAGGTTAGAGGTAACTGAACAGTTTGAGATTATGCTGCTATTTTAGTTAACACAGATTATTGTCATTTACCTTGAATGCCATTGCTTTATTTATGTTTCTTTTTTTTATTGTTCTAAAAGTTTGTGTTTTCACTGAAAACATTGTCCAGGTTTGAAATAAAGCACAATAATGGCATTTGACAGTGTTTCCCCTTTTTTTTAGGAAAAGTATAGAGTATCGAAATTCATGACTTGGTATCGGCACCGAAACGAAAATGTTGGTATCATGACAACACTACCTTGCACATCATCACAATGCACCCTGCACACATCCCAATGGTTTATGTATATCAAGTCATATTCACATGCACGTTTGGAAGCATGACATGTTCATATAATCTTAATTAACCTAATGTATCATTGTGTACTAAGTATTTATCCATGTATTTTAATTCACATTACATGCTGATAAATTAAAATATCTTTCATATCCATTTCTTACAGCGAGAAGCAGAGGTATAAGGACAGGACATGATATGCAATGATAACTGTGGCAAAACCGCACGACTTCCTGAATGTTCAGGAATATGATAAAGTAATATTAGAACATGATGTGGACTCTGCCCAATCTGTGATTACTACAACCAGAGTTGACATCTTCCATCTACCCATTATTAGCTGCAGCTGTGTTGCTTACATCAGAGTACCAAGATCAGTCTAGCATGTTTTTAAACTTTAAATGGTTTTTAACCTATAGATGGCAGCAAACTCACAAAATATGTCTAGGGTCTATTACGTACAAATATAAGAAATGCATGCTGGGTAGCCTAGATGGCCTCACTTTATAACTGGGCAGACATTTCTGTGGCGCGTGTATACGCGGCTTTTTAGCTCTCTCCCTGTCATCTCCTTCATCTGACATGGCTGGCCGCTGGCTTCGACTCTCCCTACCACAGGTATGATGTGACTGCTGACTGGCTGCAAAAGGGAGAGTAATTTGTACAGATTTCCACAAGTGGCGGCTTGTATACAGCATTCGTTAACGTTAACTTAATAACTCAATCAATATTTCGTACCCACGTACTCTAACCCAGAAATGCATAAATGTTACACAAAATGCGTGCCAGGTCTGCACACACCTGTCTGATTAGCAGAGCCTGCCTGAAAGAGAGAAACAGGTGACATCTGGACACATTGAATTCACAGGGGAAAAAAATGTTACTTTCAGACAGGAGGGATTTCACTGTACCTGTCAATAACAGTTGGCTTGGCCTTCTTGTGCAGTGCCTTCTTGGTCTTTTTCTTCTTTTTTTCTTCTGATTCAGATTCACTGGAGCTCTTTCCAGATTCACTGGAGCTCTTCTCTGACTCTTCGCTGCTCTTCTCATCACTCTCAGCATCACTGCCTGACTCTGTAAAGCCAAATACACCCTTACAAATATGTCCAGTCTGATGCATAACAACATTAAATACTCTATGTCATATATGGACAATCACATATCATTTTGTCACTCACTCGGACAGATACAAACAAACATAAGACAAAACACAGACCTTCACTGCTGCTGTCTTCACTACTGCTGCTCTCAGATCCTTCCTCTTCATCATCCTCTCCAGAGTCAGAGTAGAACTTGTCATCTGATTTGGGTGGCTTGCCCTTTCCTACTGATGGTGCCCACTCCTTCACCTGAACAGGGGTGATGGAGGACAGTAAAGCAAATTACAGCAGACAGACAGATGCAAGGTTTAGGGATGAGAAATTTGCTATATTTCCCTCGTTATCCCAACACCTTGTTCAAAATGCACTCTTTTCTTTTAAGACAAATTGAAATAGTTTCATTTTGTAGGCGCTCTATATTAAGAAAAAAATGTAATCAAAATAAATAAAGTCGATACATTTTACCAAAATATATTGTAATGAGGCGAAATGACTGGAATAATGGTAAGCATGTAACTTTCTGGAACCAGTCCTTGTCATTTCACTTTCAAGTATCGCCAAAGTTTCTGATATATCCCATGCCAAAAGGTATTTACACATCTAACTTTGTTGAAAAAACAACAAACAAACAAAAACAACCATGAAATCTGGATTTCTGATCGTCCAACTTGTGAGAGTCACAACAATGTTTTTCCAAAGGGGCTACATATACTTTTTATTTTCTGAAAATATATAATTATTGATTGTAATAATTTGAACTTTTTAAAATAATATAAATTATATCCTACAAATTAAATTAACCTGGCCTTCAAAACATAATTTCAATAAAATATAAAATAGCTTCTTAATCACCTGGGCATCATCAGCCTTGTTTCAACCAATGTAATCATCAAGTTTTTCAACTGTAGAACAGGGTAAGGTCTAAACAAAGGAAACATCAGTATAAAGTCTTCTAACTGGGTTCTGGTCAGGTTCTGGTGGCTCTGTAATTACAGGTAGTTCAGTTCCTGGTGTGGTTTTGGTCCACTGATCCCATAGAGGTTAATACTACAAACAAAAGACTCCTAGAGGTCAATTTCATCGCATGATATATCTCTAGTAGTATCACCTTACAGAATGAGAATTACCTAATCTACAAGGCTGAGTTGTTCATCCAATGGTTGGAAAATGAGAATGATGGAACACACCAGATAAGAGTGTTAGTGGGAGATCAGACTTCATGGGAGATTATAAAATAGTGCAAGACTCCATGCTTACCAGTGCCATCAATGAAGCACTGATTCGTTGGGCTTCTCATGGGGAATGGTCTTATAGCCATGGTGCATTTGAGTTGTTTTGGGGATTCAAGGTGCATCGACACCTTATTTAATGTTGCTATGATGGCAGTGAAAAATATAATTTGCTATGCCATACCAACATTTTCTACACAAATGCTAAATAGGGTTCAAATGTGCTATCAGCCAGATGCCATGTTCTTCTCTAACACTGCATGCTTTTCAATCTCTGGACTGTTGAACCTTATTTTTACAGCAGTCATGCCCTTCAGGAGGAAAACGATAGGTAAAGCCAATGGAATTATCACTCATAATTGATATGTTAGGCTCTATGTTAACCAGGCACCTTATTTAGTTAGTAGTGCTGAACAAGTGATTGTGAGAAGCACTGGTCATGGCCCCTGATGTTGATATGCAACTATTAATACACCACTTGAAGCGTGATGCTCTTTAACTTAAAATATTTCACACTTGGCACTCTAAGTACTAAAAATATGCTAATCTCACAGTGCGGTCAGTAACATGTAACAGCTGATCCTTTCTATTGTAAACAACAACAAAAGAAATAGCATTGTAACGAGAGGTTCCTGGTGGACACGCTGCCATCAACAGCACTGAACTTGATCTATAATGGATTGGTAGACCACAACCAAGTATGGAGGTGCAACTCACACTAGTACAGAGAAACCAGAAGCCTTGACTGTCAGAATACGTGTCTGTATTTTCTTTATTTTGAACATACTGTCATATTACGAAGTGAACGTGTTCTAAAGCCACCCACTGCTACAACATCAACTAAATGGCAAGCCATAGCTATCGTCTTATTAATGTTTGGCGTTAAACAAACGGATCATTCTGTCAAAGTGAAAACACAGACGAGGAGAGAGGAGAGGCTTTCATACCTGACAGCAAAATAAGAGTTTTAAGAGTCGATATGGCACGCATGAACCACAACTATTGAATAAGTGAGAAGTAAGGAAGGTTGGTTCCCTACCGGCTCAATGACCTCCACGTTCCTCACAGATTGGTCAGGAGCAACAGCTGGCCAGTCTGAGAGCTCCAGGTATCCAGTAGCTTTCGTATTGAGAGTGTGGGAGAGGGTGCCTAGTTGATAACGATCTCGATCTGAAAGTAGAGAAAGAAAACGTATGACAAAGTGAAACAAAAAGCACTGGGTTGAGGAAGATGAGTGGTGAAAAATGGAGGGTTGGCAGTAATATCAAAGTGATATAAAATAAAGCATAAGACAGAAAATAAGGGAATCATAATGAGTGGTGGAGAAATGGGGAGCGAGTGGGCCTCAAGGTCACCTCAGTGTATTCTTAATGAGTGAGCCAGTGGGTAAATCATGTCACAGTATATACACAGAAATCTTTAATATGAGGTCTAGGCATCCTCTGCCCCTTCTCACACACATGCAAGTAATAGTAGGTAGGTGTGTGTGTGTGTGTGTGTGTGTGTGTGTGTGTGTAAGCACGCGCGAGCATGCTTCTCCCTCCCTAGTCGTCAATACAGGAAGGTAATCAGTCCCTGTGCCTTGGGAGGTATGCTCTAAAAACTGTGCTTTTCTAACAAAAAGAAAAGGGGAAAAAACGACTTAAATTGTGAATATTAAGAATGACAGGGGTGGTTAACGCTTTCCATAAACATCCAGTAGGCGCAAACTGCCTCAGAATCTTAATGTTTTAGGGGGCGGTTTCTGTCCCTTTTGTCAGGGAGGGAGAGAGAGGGAGTGAGAAAGGGAGGGCAGAGAGAGTGAAGAGAGACAGCTAAATGAGAGATGTTTTTTCTTCTCAGTGTCTGGAAAAAGGTTAGCATTAGCTCAGTAATTTACCCATCTCATTAGTCCTAGGTAAAGGGGTCTGACCTCACTGCCCTTCAGAGAGACAGACACACCAGAATAATAAAACCACTATTGCCTGGATCAACTTTGCATACTCTGGACTTAACACCACTAGATGGGAAATATTAATATGGATTCAGTGGATTCCCTTAGATGTGTTACCAAACAGACAAGGGAGGGGAGTAAGTATTCAATCTTCAATTTCCAAGTTATTTAGAGGATTTAATATGTGGTGAAACAAGGCAAGAGGGGTTGATATTACAGATGTATGAAGTACCTTTGAAGGAAGACTCAAGGTGCGGGGCTGGTTTGGGGGCCAATAGGATGCGTCGGGCATACTTGCTGAGGGCGCCACTCTTCTCGTTGGGCACAATCAGCTGTCTTATGAAGCGTGTTCGGTCTCTGATATCATAGTTCTGGTCATATTTGCCAAGGTTCAGGATGTACTGGGTCAACAGCTTGGTCTGAGTGACAGAGAGGACATGGGGATGGGAAGATTGGGAGTGAGAAGATATGTAAGACAGGAAACTCATTAAAATCAATTAAAAGCGGAGTCAAGCCACACACTCCACATACAAGCATTGAACTGAGCAGTACCCTACATTAGATTTTTCTCTAGCAGGTTTGGTCCTTAATTCAAGCTGGATGAGTGACAAACCCTCCCTCTACCCTGCTTTGTTATGGCCAAAGATAGGGAGAGGGAGCACTTACATCTACATATATTATTTAGGTAGGCACACAAACAAGAATTACTACTGCCTGGAAGGCAGCATTATAACACTATTCCTCTACTGCATCATCTACATCTCTCTACCCCTCTCCTTCTCTATCCACCCCTGACACATTACTGGGAGCAAGGGGTGTAATGATGTGGTCATTTGAGGAAGCAGCGTCTGGGCTCATAAACCCAGTTCAGTGGCCAAAATCACCCCCATCTAACTGAATGGACCTGTAGACACCAAGCAGGGCTAGGAGATGCACATTACATTAAAGCCGTCTCATTCACAGCTGTATACTTAAACAGGGCATTTAGCTCTGAGCTGCAGGAGTGTTCAATTACTGCTAGACAAAGTCTTATGGCCTGAGCTGTGAAATAAGAAAACATCAAAGAATGATTTATGGGCTTACAGAATCTGATTATCATTTTCCTAATACTCACCATGTACATGGTAATGACAATGTGTCAGAAATGCATAGTACTAATCTGGCCACATATTAGCCCCATGTTCAGCCCAGCACGGTAAATCTGTCTTGTTGCTGGCCTTGGTATCTGTTGTTGTTGTTGTTGTTGTTGTTTTTGTACCTGCTTGGAGTTGGTCAGGTAGAGTTTGGCTGCCAGGTTGACGGTCTGCAGCTTGACAATGTCTTCCTCTGTTGTGAAGCTCTTGGCCATCTTACGGAGCACATCAGGCGCAATCTTTGGCACCCTCTCACAGTACTCCCCTATCAGCCACAGGATGCTGGCTCGGGCCATGGGAACCTGGGAGTTTGGTTGACAAATCAGAGAGAAAAACCAACAATTACTACTGCACAGGTGTCACATTAACATTTTCGCCCATCAGGTTAGCACCAGCCCTGATTTCCATGTTGATCAAATACAAACTGATGTAAGATTAGCATAATGATGAATCGTACAGTGATGTTGTCGAAGAGCTTGGCCATGTGTTTGATGATCTCACTGTGCTGGGTGGGCTGGGTCTGGAGCAACTTCTTGATCACTACCACACTCTCAGCCACCACAGTCTCTGTGGAGACAAGATAACTACATGTTATTACAACAGACAGACAAACAATACTGTACAGTTACAGGGCTTCAGTGTACTGGGGAAATTTACCACTTTATGGCAAAAGGTAATTGCAGATATTTGTATTCAGTGAGGGTCTATTAAAGTGTAATGTTTTGCAGTGAATGTAATTTTTCGGAATTGAATAGAAAACAAATGAACCCACAAATCCCATTTTACCATCTCTGTTGGAAAGCAGCAGTACCAGGCCGTTGAGACAGGTGTCTGTCACCTCAGAGATGTTGGTGGCACACCTGCCGATGGCCTGAATGGTGGCTGCAGCAAACGCCTTGTCCTGGCTCTTCAGATAGGTCTGGAAAAAGATGAGACCAAGTTAAAGGACGAGGGCGGTGAATAGAAGGAACCGTTTAAAGGTCATCACGAGGTGTAGTAGGCCTACCTACAGTATGGAGTATCTAATACCCCTTCACTGTGAATGGTAGTTACTCATTCAAGTTAACAAACTATGAAATCATTGAGAAACAGAGACGAACCTGAAATTCCCTCAGGATGGTAGAGATGTTTGCTTCATTGGCCAGGTTGGTCAGGATCTCCAGCTGAAAAAAATTATAAAGGGGGATCTTTCATGTGTAACAGTTTGGTTGCACTATTTTGTCATACACAAAAGGAACAGGCAGTTACCTTCAATGTTTTGATATGGGTGGCATCTGTGGATCTCACATAGAAACTCTTCAAGTAGGGTTCGAACATTCCCTGGTTGGAGATAATTCATGACGTTATTAGACAGTCCACATCCACATCTTCCATATAATTTATCGTCCATATAATTTATGCCTACTACTGTCCACAGGCAGACTCTTACCTTCCTCTGAATGGACATAGTGGCTATATTCTGAAGCACAACGTACTGCACCTCTCTGTGCACAAGAAAAATAAAAGGATACCATATTAAGACATGGACACAGAGATACAGTCAACTGAATATCGAAAGACGATGACAATCACCAAGTCATTCATGACAGTCGACTAAGGAAGAGAGAAATAGGGACATGTTGTATATTGTGCGCTTCACCTGTGGCTTCTTAGTAGTCGAACCAGTGACTTGCTGACAATGCTGACTTCATGCTTAGGGGCCAGATGCCAGTAGAGCTGAGCAACAGACATCACCACCTAAAAACAACACAGAGGGAGAACAACACTTACAACATCCAGTCAGACAGTAAAGGAATTCTAGTATCCAACTGCATTTTAATCGCTTCTTAAAACGAACCTCTATAGACTTTTATGTCATGTTTTTGATTTTTCCTACTTTTTATTCTTGTGTTATTGTTATGTTTTTATGTTTTAACCACTTTTTCTTTTGAATGCGATTCCCAATTTTTACTGTACATCTCTTTATATATTCTACTATTCCTTGTTTTTATGCCTTTTTATACAACACATTGTAAACTCTGCTTTTAGAACTCTTTAGTGCTTTATTATTATTTATATGTCATATTAAACCTACTATATTACCACCTGTCTGCTCAAGCTATAAAAATAAAAAAACCTTCCTTCACATACATTTTTGTAGGACAAAGGCACTCGTGACTATAAAGGTCATTTTTCAACGCTGCTTTAAAAGGCAGGAGGATATTTGTCCATAGCTGCAGTCAGAATGAGACAGTTCAGGCATCTATGAAGATGGAGGATGTCACCGAGTTTTCTCTGGTAAAGACACGGCATGTCATATTTTAATCAACACTTCCATTTGGGAGCATTGCTCCTCCTGCTGCTACACAGCGACACGGACCTTGAGACTCCTGGGTGATGGAGATCTGCACTCACTCTGTTCTTTATCTTATTTATTTATTTATTTTCCAATCTTGGGGGTGCACTACGGCATGTATGTGTGTGTACTCCTGTGTCTTTTTGTAGTGTGTCCGTGTTTGTGTACGAACGTGTATTGCAGAATGCGTTATCGCTGCATATTACATGAGTGTGAGTGTGTGTGTACAGGGCAGTAGCAGCATCAGTCGTCATGTAGCCTTGATTTCTGAGACAGCGGTGAGACGTGAGCAGAGCCCACGCTCAGACACCTTGATCAAGGCTGCTTGAATCTCTCAACAGGTTTAAGAGCAGCACACAAACAAATTCACATACTATACTTGCCCACACTCCACACATTTGTTTTCCTTGAGCTTCATTTCAGGTGTGTGTTGATTCTATTCTCTATGGTGCACTTCCCTCATGCATGTAGAGGGTAGGTCTTGAGGATAATTGTATGCGTTTGAAGTGTCTGGCCAACTCACAGCAGTGTTCCTGCTCTGAAGTAGAGGCTTGGTGTTCCTGAGCAGCAGTCTGTGGTCTGGGTCCATAACGTAGGGCTTGGCCTCCGCCTCGTCTTTCTTCTCCTCGTCTCCAGAGTCATAGAACGTCGTCTCGTTGTTCTCGTCAAACACGCTACCCTGAAACACAAAAGACGCAACACTAACGCATTGAACTATCGCAGGAGTTGCATCCTTCTAACGTCCTCCTGACAATTACATACCACCATGTTTACCATATGGTCGTTGTCAAGTGACAACCTCCAAACTTCAGTTTTTGTGATTTTCATGTTTTTACTTGAGTTGAAGGATTATGGTCTCCTATGGGTTGAGTCCTGTGATGACAGCCTTAATATGGAATATATGTATATACACTTAGCATTGAATGAATTAAACTGCATTCTGCCTGTTAAGAGGATTCCTTCTGATGTGATAACACCAGAATGAGCACACCTGTGTTACCGGGGATCCTCCCTTTATTAGAGAGGGAAGTACACCCATTACTCACAGACACCGATGAAGGCCCGGAGGCCGAAAACGTTTTGTCTGCAATGGGAATACAGTGATCCACAATATAAAACTATTTCTGTCGAGTGCGACCCTTTTCATTCCATATTATATTCCCCTATGGGTTGAGATAATTGTATGATCCTCTGGGTTATGGAACCCTTTTATAATATACCTATGATATAATTTCAAGAGCACATGGTCATCAATTTAAATATCAGGCTGATGTTCTTGATATCTGAAAAGGTGGCATTTTAGAGAAACAAGGTTTTTCAATGACACAAACTTCTCTTAGCTTCATTGTGTCCTTTCATCATATCATTTCCACCATAACCCATCAGCACCATTTCCCTTGATTGTGTATTGTGTATTGTGATTATGTATTTACAATGGGAACATGCAAGGTGACTACTACTACTTTCTGTAAATTAAATGTAAGACTTTTAAATACTTTTTATTGCCAGTTGGACAAATTTCACCCCCCAAAGTGAGTAAAAAAAGGAAAAAACTAAACAAAAAATAACAGCAAAGTATGCATCAGCTCAACCAAGGAGATATCTCATTAGAAACATGACATTAGCGCATTGAGAGAGAAAAAATTAAGAGGTTTGTTTGAAATAAACAGAGTAAGAACTGGGTAGTTAGCATGAGCAGCGATAGCCACTGTGGCTGAACAGACCACTTAGCACCAAAGATGTCACCAAACAAACAAAAAACAAAACACAGATATGGTGGATTACCACATTAAGGACCTGCAGACACCCTGACATGCTGACATGTGGGTCACTTTTGTTTTGGTCCTTACAGTGATGACCGCCTCACCTCCTTCCATGGGCTGGTGAACTGTGTCCTGGCATAGCGCGTCAGCATGGAGATGATGACCACCTGGCCCCACTCCTCCACATCCACCAGCAGGTTACACAGCTTACGGTAGTTCTTATGGATCAGGTCAATACGATCTGGACACACTTCCTCAAAGGCCATCACCACACTGCCGGCCACCAGCTACAGAAAAGTATGAAGGGAAGGAGAAGAATGGACAGAAAGCGAGACATGAAGGTGTTGTTGATGTTTTTGATTTCTCTTAAGTGTTAATGTATGCCTTATTGGAAGATATAAGGATGCATATGAACATATGGGGACAAATTGAACAAATGCTGTATCTCATACAAGCCATAACATACTCTCTCTAGAGAAATGAAACACACATTAACGGACATGACCCAGGTCTGAAAAATAAAACGAACTATTATTGCACTTGATGAAGTAAATTAATGCAATAATGCCAATTTACAACTTTGATTACAATAAACAAGATTCAGGCTCTAAATAATCTAGGCATAATTAGATGGAAAATAATTGCATGTAAAGTTTTTATCAACTAATTTCACACAGCCTTTTGAAAGGCATCCATCAGTAAGAGACATCCAACACTGTTTTCTCATATTTTTCTCCTACTTGATATTTTCCTCAGATGCAAAACTAATTTTAGGTTCTATTCATGAGACAAGAGAGAAGAGGAAGAGGAGGAAGCAGCGGCTGGGAGAGCTAACAATCAAATACGTTTTATTGGTAGGAGAAAAAAACCCATTTGGCTGTTGCATGTTCCCTCCCAACTGCCTGCTGGCTCACTGACTGACTGATTGAGTGACATGGCAGTGTATTAATATGCAAACAGCATTAACGTGGGGAGGCGAGGGGGAACAGAGGGTGAAGAAGAAGAGAAAGGGAGCAGAATCTGGTCTCCCCAATTAAAGCAGACGGGCCCCTGGTGGCCCCTGTGGGAACCCTGTGCGTTTACCCATCAGCACTGTCATGAGCCTGCATTGATTGTGTGTGCATGCACGTGCGCATGTGTGTGTGTGTGTGTATGTAATGTGTGTGTGTGTATGGCTGCTGTCTGTAGAATTATGGACCTTAAATCCAAGTGATGATTAGCCTCTCTAACTAATACTGATGAATAGAAGGAAATCACTAGATGATCAAACAAGTACATTTTCTGGCATCACATTGATGCGTGAAGTTTTATTTATTGAATTACCTGCATAGAAGTCATATGTTCATGCAAATAATGACAAAGCGGTTAGATACTATACATAAAGAGAAAAAGAAATGTTCGCACACAGTATATTTCTGTCCCGTGCTTTAATTTCACCCACACCAACTAGAACAACGTTTCGCCCAAACAGGCCTGTCCCGAGTTTCTCCAGTTCTACAAGGACTTTAATGGGGATGTGCATATACTGTTTTTGTTTAGATACTATACATACACATGGGCCAGTTGGGGTACTTGCAGAGTAGAGCTAACTCAATGCTACCAGTCTCTCATAATGCCTATTAGCATACTTCATATTTTACAGCCAAGATAGACAGATATCTAAATCTAGACATGTCTAACATCGCGACAGCTAATAAAAATACAAAATAGATATTTAGATTTGGTAAATGTATGTGGCTTAGATGTGTACTGTGCTAGCGTGTTGTTTCACTTCTCTGTGTGCATCTATACCAATTTCAGGGATGAGATACACAAGTCAATACTAATGTGACAGTGCTCTATATCTGATTCTAATAAGGATTCTTTGATGGCTTGGCTCTAGCTAATTTCACTATGCTTTTTTTGGGGGGGGGGGAATAGTGCAGTCTTTCTTTGGAAAACAAACAGTACAAATACATGGATAAATCTATTCAAAACAGAGAAAGTCAAGTACAAAATCTGATTGTTGTAACATTCGGTTAAGTATGCTATTAAGAACACCACAGGTAATGAAAAACATAACCTGGACTTACATTTTCCTCCATTTATATACATATATGATCAAAGATGTTTAATGAAGACATTATTAAACATTTGATTGTCTTTGAGTGTTTAAATTTTAAGTTATTGCATTTTCAAAAAACAGGGAGTTTAGGACTAACTCGAGTCAACGCATCACAACTGGACTTGGTCCTGATTGGCTCCTCTCACTAAACAATATTGCTAAAATCCTTCCAATCAAGCCAGTTTGCAGCATCTGAATTGGACAGTCTGCACTCAGCAGGTTTTCCTCATTTGAATTACAGGAGCTGGTGTTGTCGGACAAACAGGGTCCAGTATTGTGACTGTTCTGCCTGTGAGAACTTCTTCAAATTAATTCAATAAAATCTCTTTTAACTAAACTACATTTGCAAAAACTCATGAAGAGCATTTTTTAAAAATCTGAGCCATAGTATATTCTATATTTAAAAACAAATGAATAAAAACTGAACACATGACCTTTAAATTGTTTTAGTGCTTTATGTCTGCAAAGCAAGTTAATTTGCTTTTAATCATTATGTATAAGGTGGCCTCAAAACAAACAGCTGCTCAATGCATAGCGGTACAAACATATTGTATAGTAGAAAAATTTACCTAAAGTAGTCCATTAGAATTTATACTTTCAAAGGGTGTTGGTGTGCATTTCTGCATGGGTATGTGTCATTCTCCCCTGGCGTTTTCCCTAGGCCTCTCCTGTATCTAAGGCTATTACAGTCAGCACTGTTTCTGAGCATGTAGCTGCTGCTGCCTGGCTTTGTGCATTCTCTACCAACTTCCCCCATTAGACACAGCTCCAAGGTAAACTACATGCACCATCAACAAAACTGACACCCCAATCTATGGAGTTCATACACCTTTTCCCCCTCCTCTTCCACCTCGACCATATTATCTACCCTGCGTGACAAGCCAGTAATGGAAAAATCACACTAAGCAAATGGTTCTTCTAATAACAATAAATTTCCTATGAAATTATGAAGGGCCCAAACCGTTTCCTTGCATCTATTTTGCTATGAATTCTAATTAGGGTGCCAGAGAAGCAGAGAGTGCTGGGTCATCACGCCAGAGACAACGTGCGCCTTTTTGATTGATGGCCCGGTGTGGGGTCGGCCTATCCTCCCTTCATTCCCTCCTCTCCTGCTCTCTTCCTCCTCCCTCCTTTTTCTCTTAAATTAATGGGCATCTCACCTAGCCCCTAATCATAGTACCCCCGCCCCCCCCCTGCCCCTCCTTTCTGTTCTCATTTCAATTTTGCAGAAGGTGCAGGGGGGAGGATGGGAGGGATCGATCATTTATCTTGTAATGGCTGGATAATAGATCCATCACGGTAAAACAGCTGCACAAACTCCTATGTTGTCTCTGTCATCAGCCCTTCCCATCTTCTCTTTAAACCATCCTGCCTATAAGCAGGCCTCCGTGTGTCACAGCCATTTAACCAAATGGGCACATCTGTAAAGGTAAATGTCGGGAGGCCTGGACAATGCCACAGACTGGAACAATAACCAAATGTTTCCTTCTTCCACATCCAATATAGTGACATCAACTACATAGCAATTACCTCATAGAATTCATTGATTTGGACACATGAACCTCTGATATGGCAAAATTGAGTGCTAGCAATCCAAAGATGTCTGAAAAGCTGGTTACCTTAAGACGGAAAATAAAATAAAAAGCAAGGTGGCAATGGGTATTGCTGCCCGTTACAGAAGAGTCTTGTTTATCCAAAACTCAGAAACATGCCGACCCAACAGTCATAAGGCGCAGAAGAGAAATACATTCATTGTTCATAACTGAAGGATTTTTTTCTGGCTACGCAAAAAAAGCCATTAACCTGCACAACCGTTTCAGAATGTGAATGCATGCGGATTTCATTATTTGAATAAGCTTGGGAGGGAATTTGAATAATATTTCATTATTCCAAACATTCCATTCTCCCAATCAACCTCCACAGTGTGATTCTCATAAATGGGGTTCCACAGTATCTTGACAGTATTATTAACTCAAGCCACATATTCCCCCTCACTAACAGACTCCAATAGTACTGTGCGTAAGTTGCGGTTCTAGGTCTGGAGCACATTACATCAACAGAATACAACCGAGCACTAAGAGCGTTTCACAGCGTCACTTGACCTCAGACATCGTTCCACAGCATTAGCATCGGCATCTGGCAATAGAGTTAAAATGGCAAGAAGAAGCTCTATTGTTGTGGGTCTAATCTAGATAGTATAATCCTGGCATCACAAAAATGCATTGCTTGATAGCTATTAACTATCCACTATGTTCAGATTTTTCACCATTTATCACCAACTGATAGTGCTTGTGGGTCTGTGTGATGATAATGCCCTCTCTCTCTGTCCCCAGCCTCAGGGGCTTCAACAGAGAGTCATCTGTCTTCGTTAGCGTCTGGGGCTAAATATGCTATGCATCTGGTACTGGGCTTTCCATCCCCCCTTGGCCTAAGCTGCTTCGTTTTGTTTGTATAATGACAGGTATACGCTGTGAATACATAATTACAACAAACTGTGCATGACTTGTATATATGAAGACAATGTACTCTGCATTCTATAGCCAACATCTACACATTTAAACACCCTTTATAGTATTCACTGTGACCTCCTCAAATTAATGTGGTGCCTTTTGACTATTCTAATGGATAGCCTGCATTGTATCTGTGACTGGCTTAAATACAGAATTTGGGAATCCAACAAATTTACGGTACTTTTTTTTTTTAAAGAGAAGAAGTCTGCCTTTGAGAAAATTAAGCTGACACTAGCATCAGTGCGAAAATGCCTTCCAAATGGACACTTAACAAGGAGCATCTGAAGATGTGTGGGTTTAAGTGGGTGTTAACAAACCATGGCATTGCTGAATGAGCTGAGGGATGGAGAGCTAAAAGAGAATTGCTTGACTGGGGCGCCCTCCAGTGGCCCGCATACTCACAGACGGGACAAAGTCAAAGTATAGCAGTTACTAGTCTGTTTGTACTTACTGTGCTTTTGTCTTTCAATAGTTTCTCAATCACTTCAATCAGCTGTTCTTTCTGGTCCGGATCCAGGCTGAAGACAAAAGAGGGAGCTTTGAAACAAAATTGGCATCCAAGGAATGGCAATTATTCACATAACATGAAAACATGATGGACTTACAAATTAAATCATGTCCCCTCTGTGTGCTCAGAATACATAGATGTCCGTCTGCTTACAGCGGCTCAGATCAACTGTCTATAAGAATGGTTTCATTCTAAATCCATTCTGGTAAAATTGTCATACAACTGATTGTATCAGGTTCAATGTTACTACTTTGTAAGTACGTTGTTTTTTGTTTTTTTTAACGTCTTCAATACTAATCCATAGTGATTTTATTTTCATGCAATCATTTTGTATGGGTAGCGGTCACATCTATTAAATACTGGATATCTTATTTTGGAATGAAACTCTTCACATTTATTTTCCCTTTGTCCCTGCCAGTCTAAGAAGACACTGCAGGGCCATACCTCAGCTATCAGCATGATCTAACATGTACTGTATTCACAGTTCAGTACAGACAAAGAATCTGATAGTAATATGAAGCCAGTCAAACCAAATAGTGCAGCCACGAGCTACCAGCTTTACCCAGTGGTATCTGCTGCCAGTGTTGCAGCCTACTGTACCATACAGTATATGCCAAAGACAGATATAGCAGCATAGACAGTACTGTACCTGTAGAGCTTCTGGATAGCATGGGCGGAAGTCTTCCTGACGTAGGGGGACAGGTCAGATGCAGCCTCCTTGATGGCCAGCATCATGATGGGGACAATTATGGGGACACGAATACTGGACAAAACCCTCAGCGCACTGGCCCGGATAAGCTGGTTTGGGTCCTGCCAGGAAGAAATAGATTATTTTGTTGCTTTAAAACAAAGAGATGAGCCCTCCACCTGTCATATCTCACAACAAATAGCATGTGGAAGAATGTTTTATATTAATTAGCAAGATATCTGGAGCATTAACCAGAGGATAGAGGTTAGAGCACACGCACGCACGCACATACACATTACAGTTTCTTTAAAGTGTTATAGCAACAATAAAGAGAGAAAGCCAGATACTAGAAGTGGAGATGTTACCTTGAGGGCCCGCTGGAAGGTGCTGATGGAGAGCAAAGCCAGGTCCTGCTGCTCCTCTGCATACCTCACCAGGTACACATATACAAGCTTCTTAAGCTGCAAAGGACAATCAAATGAAACAGCAATACATGTAAAACACATGTAGAGAAGAATGAATGCAGCACACTGGGAAAACAATCTAGGAAACAGCTGCGTCCTAAAAACGTATGCAGGCCAATATGGAAGAACATGCTACTTGGTTTACAACCAATAAATGATCAAAGAGAGACTATGTAAGAAGCTAAATCAACCATAATGTATGACACAACAGGGGGAGCCTTCTTTTAGCTAGATTATTCAGAGGGAAATTTGAGTTTGTTTTTTCAAGGGGTGGAGAGAAAGCTCGTATTGAAAGATTTCCTGTCTGATATCAGTAGTTGCAGATTGAATCCAGTGTTGTTCAAGGCAGAGAATGAGGTTATGTATTTTTGTGGCTTTCAGAAATTGCCAGTGAGTTATTTGCCCCCCTCCTGTGTCTTGGCTTCCACTTCTCCTCTTTTCTCACGGGAAAGCCTGAGCTAATATTTGTCCTGCTTCTGATAGATCAAGTTAAACTGGGGGCCAAAGGTTGCTCCTCTGCTGATTCACTTCAGTTATTCTGAGAGAGAAAAGGGCGTGTAAGCAGTAAGATTGTGAAATTATACAGTCTGCCCAATGGCAACATGCTAATTGTTAGCATTGGTCCAATCCAGTACAGCTAGAACAGTGAGGCGAGAATACAATCACAACAGTCCTACGTACTACTTTGGGGGTAAGTTAAATAATATCAAAAAAATTTAAATGTCCCTTTAAGGTTGAGGTCAGGGATAAGGTTACATTTTAGGCAAAATTGCCCAGAGCTTCATCCAGTAGTCAGCACCATACTTTCTAGTGCGGTGAGTATTGAACTGCAGCAGTGCAGCACAGTTTTCAATCATCGTTCTGGTCATTACTGGTGGAATTAATGGCATTACTCACTATAAAAGGGGACACAACCCATCTGCCCTCAAGGATTTGGATTCTATGACCACAAAGCACACTACTGATTTCATCTTGTGGGGTTAAGTGGGGGATTGAGGGCTATACCAATGAAACATGCTCAGCATCATATCACAAATATTCTGTCTTTTGTATAATCTGTCTCCTCTGTCACTCGTATATACACGCAAAAAATAGCCCCAACAGCATACACAAAAACGTATGAATGCAGGAATAAAACAAAGCCACCTTCTCTCCAACCACGCCCTGTGGAAGACCATGCGTGGTCGAAACTGGGCAGCATTTTTATAGCCCTAGATATGCCTTAATTTGAATAAAAGCTTTTAAACTTTACCCTCCTTCTCTGTGCAAGAGTGTCTGAAGTAAGCCTTGTATGGCTCTCTACCTATTTAAACTTATGAATGCATTGTGCATACTCTTGTGTATAGAGTGAATGCACAAAGACGCAAACACACACACATACACACACACTTCTATGTGGTGTTAAAATGAAGTGCAGCACTGGTTAAAGAAAAGAAAGCACGCTGCTATTAAATCACACAACACTGTCAATACACCGCATGCTCTTGTGCCGTTTTCCAATTAGAGGGGATCGATGCCAGCTAGCAGAGGCTTGCACCTTTGAGGGATAGTGACGAGAAGAGAGGAGATGAGGGTGGGAAACAGGAGAAAGGGAGTGAAGAGAGGCCATTTTAGCACGATATAGGTGAAGAAAGTGGGTAAGCTAGGAAAAGAAAGAGAGAGGGAAAAGATAGACCAAGACCTCACACTACCTTAGCAGCTGGTGTGTGTGAGGTGGGATGGAGGAGACGTGACTGTGGGCTCTCTTCTGCCAATTACATCCACCCACCTGCTCCCCTACCCTGCCATGAGCTGCTTCTGCTGCATGCCTTGCACACAGCGCCCAGCTTCAGGCCCCGCACTCACATGGTGCCCCTCACACTACCTGATTAGTCTTCTGCTGCTAATGAATATTCACAGGGCTTTGGGTATGGGAACCCCATTTGAGCTGTTGCTTAGTGCGGGTCATTCACTAGAACAGTCTTTAAGCAAGTCCATCAAGACTGTGACTCACACTTTGAATTATTTTGTGGAATTTGGATTAAGCAGGCCCAGTGCGTCATATCTTTACACAGTTGCGCCCATTCAGGATTTACAGTAATAAAACTAGTCATGCTACTATTGACTGATTAGTGGGAAATAACATTGCATAAGATACAATACAAGGGGACAACACATTAAACTGAAGATACTTATTTCAAATGTGATTCCTGATGGGAAACAAAAAAGACAATTTAAAACCAAATCAAAACCAAAATGGACCTAAGAGGCAGAAGCCCCTTTCACACATGAATCCCGTAACATTGCCGGATTAGTTTTTCCTGTAAAGGTAGCAGTTTCTGTTGTTCATATAAGACATGCCTTTCCACCTTTTTAACGTAACGCTACCGTTCACCCAACACTGGCAATACTGGTAAATTCCTCTGTTGTAATTTACCTGAAATTACGTTGAACCTTTGCGCCAGAGTCACTGCAGTTTGAAAACAAGGCGGGTGAAGTCGCTTGGCACAGTGCTATGCTGCCAGTTATGCTACT
>OMLI01089962.1:0-14368 GCA_900302605.1 Rondeletia loricata | reverse complement strand
ACCAGCCCAGTGAAATGTATATGCTTTATGTTCACGGAGGTAATAAATGCCCTGCCCAAGAGAGAAACGTCTGTTGACTCCTTGTATACAGAAAAGAACCGGATGATAGACGTAGTTGGGACAACCTCTGGTTATATACGTATACGTGTTGGCTCGTAACTGGTAACATCTAACTACGTCTATCATCCGGTTATTTTCTGTATATAAGGAGTCAAGACGTTTCTCTCTTGGGCAGGGCATTTATTACCTCCGTGAACATAAAGCATATACATTTCACTGGGCTGGCCGTCTTCATTAGCTTTCTCTACCGACCGCTAAAACACACACACCTGTCTACGGACTTTTTCTCTGTCTATCCCCTGGATGAGCACGACATCCTCTCAACTGGATCTGGATGATCTGAATGCGCGAAGCAAAATGCAGCTCGCCCAAGGGAGCTCGCCACTTTCAGGGCTGTTCACCGTAAGTTTCGATTCTGTGTTTACACGCCACTGTGCATTCTCACGGACTTAGAGACCCAGTCTGCGAGCATGCGCAGTTCAACAATCGAGCATGCACAGTTCAACAATGACAGGACAGACAGACAGACTCAAGCAAATCATAGGTATAGAGCCGCGCATCTAACGATGCCCCGCTAAAAATATAGGAATCAGATTACAAACACTTTTGATAAATAGGTGATTGATGGTGGATTAATCAGAATCATGTTTGCAGGTGGAAATGACACAGAAGTATGAGATAGTAGACACAAAAATAATTGTACATGGGTTGAAATCATGTTTAACCACTCTATTGAATTTAATGTTACATAGATAATCCAATGTTGCAATATAATCAAAAAATTATCACAAAATATATCAAAACAATAATCTAATAATAATAATAATAATAATAATAATAATGATAATATAATCCCTTTTTTTATAATCACAGTTGGGATCATCTAATTAATTTTATTACAATTTAAATCAGGTAATCAGAACCTTCAATAACCCTAATTATGGCAATTAAATAATTCAATTATTTTTTATTCACATCCTTGATACAGAAAGCACACATTCCCAGTGGACTAACCTCACCTGAAGTGGTGCCAAAAATAGACTATGATGCAGTGCAGTGGGTCTTACAGGTGTCCTTGACAGAGCCAAACACCTGTTCTTAACAGGTTACACACTCATTATTTTCTGCTCTCTTATAACTCTGGGTATATGGGTCAAAATTTATTATTTATTATGTATTTATCTATTCATCTCTCTGCACCAAAGTCTCCAAAAACAGCACATGAACCATTCATTATACAGTGGTGAAGTAGAAAACAAAAAGATGTGGAAGAGAAAATAACACCTCACATTGACTGATTTCAGCCTTTTAATTAGAGCAATAACATAGCAACAGCACAGCGATCATTTGAACACCAATGACAAATAGATAAGGAGGGCCTCAAGCTTCAGGTTTCATGTTTCAGCATTCCAAACATGCTGAAGTATAGATACATGAAACACTTGCTGATCTGGTGATGTAGAGTATTTCAAGTAGAGAGCTGGGGATGACATCTGTCTGTTCAAGAGCCCTGAGCCCGGGGCTGAGGTTGAATGTTTGTCTGCTACACCTGCTGGCCTCAAGATGTAAGATTACAGTTTTTCTTGGATGCACTGGGCATATCAACCCACGTCTTACCATTGTAGACAATGAATACAGTTTATGTACGCTATGTATACTGTAGCGAGGTATTGTATACTGTACTGATTTGCATGCATGTTGTTGTAGGTGAATAGTTTGGGTGTGGCAGTTAGGGCGTGGATAATGTTGTTATCTCCAAGAGCTCCATGAACTCCAGCTGTCTGTTTCTTTCACATCGTTCCTCCACTGGTCTCTGTGTTCACTTGGCCTTATTTAGCCACAGTCTGAACCGACCCTTATACTTCACATACATTCCCATTTGACTCGGTTGTCTAAATTGAAATACATGTAATTTGATAACCTTCCGGCTGCCCTGTTCGAACACTGAGGCCTTATATCAAAACCACAGCAGCTGTTTGTGTGCAGGTGTGCCTTTGAACCCCATGTAGACACAAATGACTCTGTGTTGGATTTGAGGGCCAAGTGGGCGCACAATACAGGCTTTCTCATGAAGGTGTGACCGTGACGACATGAATTGCATTACTATGTGCTGTTATACATAATAACAAATACGAATAAGGAGAACCAAGTAGCTTGTGTCTGAATAGAGGAAACTGCATGACCAATAAACCAACTGTGTGTCCGTCTCAGGTGGTGTTCAGTCTGCACTGCAGTCCATGTGACATCAGGGAGCTTCTGTGTACCTCATCCAACATTCCCAGGTCTTTGTTGCTCCCACCTTCTCCTTCGATCTTCTGATATTTTGATTTATTTATTTGTTTGTTTGCAATGCAATTCAACTGCTGTCCCTGTGCATACTGTTAAATAGCCATTAAAACAGAATATGATGCAAAACAATGTAGACAGATTGAGAGGATATAATATAATGCAACACAAAGACGCAACTAGTATCATAAAAGGCAGCAAGGTCATCGTGCAGGCATAATAAACCATGGCAGATAGAGAGGGACAGCCATGCACAGTAACAGTAAAGCAGGCACTGACATGCAAACATTAAGACAATGCAATAGTCAGACAGACATACTGTATGGGCCGTGCACATCAAAGCAGACAGTGATAGTTGGGAAGGAAAAATACAAACAAAATTATATTTTTCTTCTTCTCCTTGTCTCGTCATCTTTCTCTTATTGCTTTTTTGCGTTCATTTAAGAAAATAAAACGTTTACGCACTATAATGTCAGCGGGCTGTTTTCCCTCCTCGTCTGCTTTTCTTTCTCATCCTCTCGCCACAGGAACACTGCCATCATGATGGTGGACCCAGAGGGTGCCTTGGTGTCCATAGATCCCACCATGCCAATCAACTCTCCAAAGTAACACAGCAGCGTTATGATATTGGATATACGTTTTCTCAAAAAAGATTACAGCATTGCAACTATTTGACCTATTCAGTCCATTACTGCACATTATTATATCTCACTTCTTTTTCAAAATCTCTGCACTTTGTTCAGATACTCTCTCTGTGAATATACTGTGTTTTCTTTGCAATGTGACACATTCTTCCCAAGTCTTGGTCAACTTGGCGTAAAAGGATGCTACTGTGAATCTTTGAAAAATGATGCAAACGTCTGGACTTATGAATGATGACTGCACATCTGATTTCTTCACAGCTCTTTGTACAAAGTTGTCCCTCTGTCTACTGGTCAAATTGGAGGTAAAGTGTAAACAAGGGCTTCATTCAGTGACCTACCCCAGTAACACGTACTCGTGCACAAACAGCACAGATACGGAGAAAGTAATCATGACATTAGATAAAAAATACTAAGCTCTCCTTCATGTGATTGCTGTTCACGATGACCTATCACACGCGTGTTTACCTCTGCAGAGAAGGAGGACATGTTTCAGAACGTGTTGTCTCAGGTGGCTGAGCAGTTCAGCAGGTAACGGCTGTGTTGTTTATGTTGTGTTTGGGCTGAAGCATGCCCTTCCCCACCCTCACACATACCTCACTAACACCAGTGCCTTTCAAACAAGTTCAGAGATAATACTCCCCGTTTTCTAACCGTTCATTACCATATACCGCAACGCATGGCAGCAGGTTAAATCAGACCCTAAGCTGTTTCACCCTCGTCATCTCATATTGTCCCTATAACCAGGGAACGAAAAGGAAAACGAGCTCTATGTCTTCTATCATTTGTTATCCTCTTACAGAGCCTTTCGCATCAATGAGTTGAAGACTGAGGTCACCAACAGGCTAGCCATGCTGGAAAAGAGAGTGGAATGTAGGTGGTATCTTTTATATCATTTCTCTTAAGGGCAACATAGTTAATCGTATTTTATTGCAACAACCAGTGCAAATTAAACAGTTGATGTGTGTCTACAGTCCATTAAATATTTGTGTCGTGTTGTTTCAGTGGAGGGCTTGAAGGTGGTGGAGATCGAGAAGTGTAAAAATGACCTGAAGAAGCTTCGAGATGAGATGACGTCTAGAAGTGGTGGCAGGTGAAATGAAGATCACGTCAGCCACTAGGAAGCTCTTATTATTAGCCACATCAAAGTTCAAATCTCATAACAATATCAAACAAAATGTCTCTCACCGTTTTCCCTCCCGGCTTCAGAGTAAACTGTCCTTGCAAATACAACTTCTCAGACGATGGGAAGAAGCTCACTCCCAGACGAGATGTCCCCAATTATCCAAAGGTATGTCCACTGGGATTATGGGTCCTTTCATTACTATTAACTGAGGCCAACTTCTGCATCTCTACAGCTTGTTTTGAACTTTTTTTGGATGTATTTATTTGGAATATATACAGTACACGTTGTCTCAGGAGACCATTGAGGCGCTGAAGAAGCCGACGTTTGACGTCTGGCACTGGGAACACAATGAGGTTTGTTGATATCACCATTTCCACTCCAGGTCATCCAGTTGACATTCAGCTGATGTCTCTTTATAGTTGAATGTCAATTGGATACTTTATCTTATATATCTCTTACATGGTAGCGATTTCATCAAGCTGTACATTTCTATTACTTCTGCTGCTGCTACTGTTTGAGGCTTTTATTTTTTTACATCTGAATTGAATCACCTTTCTCTTCCTTTGTGGTTGCAGATGCTGAGCTGTCTGGAGTACATGTACCATGACCTGGGACTGGTGAAGGAATTCAACATGAACCCCATCACACTCAAACGCTGGCTGGTAAAGTTACAACAGCAGAGGACCACTTAGTATACGGATATATGCAGCAATGCACATGCTACGTAGGCCGGATTTAGACCAAGCCTTTAACTAAAAGTCTTGTGTTGGACTTCACTCCGACAGACTGGCTCTCTTTTGATAAGGAGCTGCTGATTAGGGCAGAGATGCCGGTTAGAAGAATATCAATAATGGCTACAGCACAGATTAGAAAATACTCGTTAAACGGTACAACGTCAGAAATACTTCTCTCTGTTTTGAGAATCTGTACTCTGCACAGTGAGTGAATATTTGTGACCAATACATTTCTGTCTTCTAGTTGGGCATTCAGGAGAACTATCGCAGCAACCCCTTCCACAACTTCCGCCACTGCTTCTGTGTTAGTCAGATCATGTATGGCATGATCCACCTTTGCGACCTACAGGTGAGATGTGTGTGAAAAGTGAAAAGTGAAAATACCATTTAAGTTCTAACTCATTTTAACACCTTGTCTTACAAAGAAGTTATATTTTTGAGGATAGAATCATCTGTCTTTTTGAAATATATAGCACAACTTTTCCAAAATGGATATATTTTGGAACGACACCCTTCATATATATATGTCTGTTCTCCAGGAGAAGCTGACTCTCACAGACATGGGCATTCTGATGACAGCTGCAGTGTGTCACGACCTGGACCACCCTGGCTACAACAACACGTAAGGCTCACACTTTCACCTGTCAATAACCTAAAACCACTCCCTCAACTTGTCTCCTCTGTTTTGTCCTGTCTTCTCACCTTGTTACCCCTCCCACACCAATATGATGTATCATTATGGAGCTAATATAAACAGAATATTGCTAAACATGTATACATAATATAATGTACCAGTATAGATCACACAGCTCATTACAGGACATGTGAAAGGAGGGAAAGAGGGACATGTGAGATACAGCCATTGCATCTGCAGCATTGACTAACTGTGTTGACAGATGCCCATTCACCACAGTATGTTTTGAAATCCCCTGCACAACACTGTTGTCATTGAACTGTGGAACTAGTTCAGCATGGAGAGAGTTCAGGTATGAAAACATGCTGACTCAGATTATGCATGTTGTTTTTGGTCAGAGTTTGACCTGGTGGCTTCTTCAGGTGAGAGGATTTTTCTTGTCAGGGATACTTTATGACAATATGCTTCAGTTTAATCATTCCACAGATGGAAAGACTAAATTTTAGCGACACATTTTTCCATCCATCCATCCATCCATCCATCCATCCATCAGGTACCAAATCAATGCCCGTACAGAGCTGGCAGTGCGCTACAATGACATCTCTCCGCTGGAGAACCATCACTGTGCTGTGGCCTTCCAGATCCTTTCTCTGCCTGAGTGCAATATCTTTGCAAATGTGGATATTGAGGCATTCAAACAGATCAGACAGGTAAGATGTGCAAGCTGTCCTTAGTGAACAGTAAAGCAGTTCAGTAAAAGCAGAAGGAAGCCAGGGATTTCTTCATGAAATGCAGAGTGGATTTTATCTTAATGTAACTACTACAAAGTCTTGTGATGTACAGATTCATCTGGAGAATATCTTGACTTCGTGACTTGGTTTGTAAGACAATGTTCATGTAAACCACAGGACATTGACTTTGCTCTTACGTCTCCAGGCAATTATCACCCTGATTCTGGCCACTGACATGGCCAGACACGGGGAGATACTAGAATCCTTCAAACAAAAAGTGGACAACTTTGACTTCACCAATGAGGAACATGTCACATGTGTATGTGTATATATTATCTCTTACAAAATCACGTTGCATCTCCACCTGACATAGATCAGCTGTTTATTATCAAGATGTGACCTCAACACAAGCCGGCCTTTATCTGTTGAGTCTGTTGTAATCAGTACAAGCCATAGGGATTGTATTAGTGTAATTGGGTGAGTGGTCACAGTAATGGATGCTGTAAGGCATGGCTGTGTGCGTTGATGTAATGTATAGTGAAAAGGCTTCTTTATCCTCCGTTTGGTGTGTGTGTGTATGTGTGGGCATTGTATGTGTGTATGCGTGTGTGTGTGCATGTGTGTGTGTATGCGTGTGCGTGTGTATGTTTGTGTTTTCAGCTGAAGATGGTTTTGATCAAGTGCTGTGACATTTCCAATGAGGTGAGGCCCACCGAGGTAGCTGAGCCCTGGGTGGACTGCCTACTGGAAGAGTACTTCATGCAGGTGACCACAGCCAAAACATTCCCTTTACTCCTAAAGCCATAAGGTGACGCTCGACTCACGACACTCGACTGAAAACAGCAGTAGAAAACAGTGCATTGCGATCAGATAAATACCCACAATAAGTGCAGCTTGACATGATTTCCCCTCATCTATCTAAAATGGCAAGTAACACACGCTGCAGCGTAATGGTTTGCTCTTCTGTGGCCGTCAGAGTGACAGGGAGAAGTCTGAGGGACTCCCTGTGGCTCCCTTCATGGACAGAGAAAAAGTCACCAAGCCCACTGCTCAGATTGGATTCATCAAGTTTGTCCTCATCCCAATGTTTGAGACTGTCATGAAGGTAGGCCTATGTGTTTACGCATGTGTGTCTATAATTGTGTATGTGTGTGTGTCTTGCATACACTCATCCCCTTTGATTAACAGTTAATTAACCTATTATGTTTGGAAGGATTCCTATTATTATTATTAGCTAATATCATTCTGTATTCAGTCCAATAACTCAGGCATAGATTGGTAATTTTTTTCTAATTTGGCACATACTGTAGATAGTCCTGGTGATTCATATCCTGGACACAAAGAATGGCACTGATTGGCCCATAGGGGGTGCTATAATAACCCTCAAAGTCTAAAGGGTGAACTTCTGCGTCGAAGCTACGCCGTAGCTATGCCGTAGGTCTTTGCGGTGCCGAGGCTGCCGCCGTAGCTTACGTACACGTCTCCAAAAATGTAACTGCGCGTAGGGCGACGCAAGACTGTAAGAACTGTGATTGGCCCGCTTCGTATTTCCTCCTACCTGTGTCCGGTTGATGTCCGCCGATAGTGAAGACAACATAGAGCAGATCGAAGAGAGACTAGCTGAGCAGGTTTGTAAATATGTTAATTTGTAGGAACACATCATCTCCGAATTATAAAGACTACCAGATGTCACTGAATTCGCACCGAGAAATATCCCAGAACACGAGTTTCAGAGAATGTAAACACTACTACTTCTGTTGTTCTTACTTCCGTGCTAACAAAGCACAACACTGCCATCTAGCGTTTCGGTGGTCTACCGCAGAATAACCAATGCAGAACTATAAATGCTTGCACCGCCGCAGACACCTGTAGGTACGGCGTAGCTTCATGAACCTCTCTTCTCATGAACTGCAAGTCAGAATGACACGAAATTTGCAAAGTAAATTAAATGAGTCTGCCTTTACTTAGTTTGCAAAAAGCTAAGGGATCAGAAGTTATTAACCTATAAATTTTTTTACATTTTTCACAAAAAGTTCAACTGTCTGTAAAAGCATGATTCTACAGGTTGGTCTACCAAGCCGCATGCTGATATGTTGAGATTTGAAGACAATACAGCCATTTGAACTTCTGTTGTGTTGTGATAATAACAAAGACTCCAATACCCACAATGTCTTGCAGGGCAATCAGGGAACTGATTCTTTGTCAGGCTGTGGTAACCTGTTGCATATGTTTTATACTGCGGTGTCCATCAGCTTTTCCCTCAGATTGAGGAGATCATGGTTCAACCTTTGAGAGACTCTCGTGACCACTATGAGGAGCTGAAACAGATCGACGATGCCATGACAGAGGTAGAACCTATTCTATCTATCTATCTATCTATCTATCTATCTATCTATCTATCTATCTATCTATCTATCTATCTATCTATCTATCTATCTATCTATCTATCTATCTATCTATCTATCTAGATACAGTATCATCCTCTCTGTCTCCCTTCCTCCCTACTTTGATGCATATTGTGCTGTGCTGTATGTGTTTCTCACTGTCTTTCACTAAGTTATATAAAACAATGCCACTTATACAGGTTTCCCACAGTAAGAGGAAGCATAATAGTAAACAAATCCAAGTCATATATCAATGTCAATGACTGTAATTTAAGTTTAGTGCTTGGTGCTTTTCACCTGTCGCTAGCAAACAAACTATGAATAATCAACCATGCTATTTGTGTTAGATGGGTGGGGTCACACACACCCATGCACGCACACGCACACACACACACACACACACGCACACACACATGCAATATACACACCCATATAACCACTTGCTAACATAAAGGTGTGTCTTTTGTTCAATGAGGCACAGAAGAAAAAATCTGAAAATATGTCATTAGGCGGGAAGAAGAAGTAAGCTCTGCAGTGAGTGAGTGCAGTGGTAACTGTAAGTAAAGCGACTGACTCCTTGGTTGTGCTCTAGTGTTAGTCACGAGTGCCCTCTCTCCCTGCTTCTCTCTAGCCTCCGCACAGCAGCTCTCCACTGTAGTGAACTCTGTCTACAAAAGGCCAGACCTTTAGGAATGCACAGCACTTTCATCACTTTGTATTCGCCTTTTAAGCAAACACCAGTGAGCTCATAGCAATGTACTCACAGAAAGGAAAACCAGCGGGGTAAGCCCTTTTAGTTGATCCAAATTTAGACATTTTTGGCCAATGTGTAGCTCTCCACTGTAAAGAAGTTCAATAGTCTACAAGAAAGAAAGAATGAAAGTTAATAAGATTTTTTAAAAACTTAACAGCTAGAGACTAAATCAATCCAATTAAGCTAGCACAATTCTCAGATTAAAAACGTTATATTTTGATTTTCATTTCTCTATTGTCAAGTCAGAATATTACTTCAATATGAATCCCTTCAAAAGATTAATTTTGCCGCTGTCATTTAAACTAATATAGAATACTGTTATGTTTTTTATGATCATTTTTTATAAATGTTTTCCCCTTAACTCAGTGGGCTCGCATACTTCACCCAAACTCAACAAGTCCTTGTAGGCTTGGCTCTCATTGCTCTGATCAAACAAGTGGTGAAATTGTTGCTCATTTCTACTAGATTTCCCTCGACACATTTTACTTATTTTACAGTGACAAGATACAACATTATCTGCTTCTGAATTAACCTATGATTTTCTTTTGCTGCATTTGACATTCAGCCTTTCCACAGAGTAGAATGAAGTTGCCACTAGACTCTGTCTGGGTCAGTTTTGACATTTCCCCACAAATGGAGAGGGAAGCCAATCCTCACTCAGAACTCGAGGGCAACTTCAGTCTGGTGCCTTTTGTTTTTATCAATGAACACTGTGGTGGAAGATAACCACACAGACCTTTTGGTGGTCAACCATGCTTTGTGCTGATCTAGGCACAGTGTAGCTTCTGGCTACACAATTGCTGTCTGTCAATGAGTTGGTTTTTAAACCTAGTTTGAGTTGTAACGTTCCTTGTGAAATTCTTCCTGTCTCTCCCTGTCTAATTGAAGCTGTTATTCCATTGTAGGGGTCTCAATTTGTGATCAGATTCAAAAAGGAGTTAAAGCATGAATAAGGCCTGGTTGAGGTCATTCTGCACTGCGCCCCGGAAGATTACACATGGAGCAGGAGGGAGAGAAAAGGAGACTGCTTGGCTACATACTGAACTAAACGTAGGCATCAAGGTGGCATATCTTGAACTTCGACTTAGACTTTTGCACTGGATGTAACTGGATGTAACAGAGAGAGACCTGGTGACCTCTCTGTATATTTATGGTGTTTATATTCTGTTATATTCAACTCGTTTTTCTTTCATAGTGCTGTAAGAGTATGAAAACTCAATTTCTCCAAAAAACAAACTTTTGGGGAAACCATGCATTTTTGAAAATATACAAAGGCTTTTGAATAGGCCGCATGACCCATAGGTTCATTCAACTATTCAGCACATAAGTGACCAGGTAAACTTTCCAGTTTTTTCCAGTTGAAAAATAAAAAGCACAAAAGTTGGACAATGTTTTCACCTGACTACAGCGATAATATTAATATGGAGCACTATGAGTGTTTTTTCAAGGAATAATGCAGCAGCAGTTAAAACAACTTCTCACCTACACTCTTCCCTCTTCGTTCACACACAATCAGAAATTCATTAGACCATCAAAATTACAGCTATATTCTCATGTGTTAAAGAGTTTGACTTGTAAATGAAAAATAAGCCAAATTCAGGTATACTGTATATTACCCAAGTGTTACTCGAGTGTACCCAACATTTAAAATATAAAGTGTTGTACAGCCTCACAATACATGGAAAACTCATGTTCATTTGTCAAACATTGTAAGTCCTTGTATGTAAAGGTTAGACAACATATTTCAGAGTGACAGTGTTTCCACAGAGGGAACCATGCAATGATCACAAACTGGGGCTTTAATACAAAAGAATGAAGCGAGCTCTCTATAAGTTAGAGTGGGTCAAATGAGAACATGCTCAAATATAAACTGACACTGACATCACTAGACTTCAGTAACCAGAAAGTCAACAAATTAGCCTTAAGTCTGCTCAAATGATACAACTCATGAATGTGAATTCACTCCTGATTTGCGCTTTGTGTAATAATGCTACATGTGAGTTGTTAAATATTAGCATTGTGTATTGTCATCTGTTGTTAATGCATACAGTAGAGACCACAACACACCACAGCAAGCGTCTCTCTATATGTCATTGTAGTAACATTAAAATTGCTATTATTATATTGAGTTAACACTAACATGTTGTTTTATATCTATTTTTTTCTTTTTTAATTGTATTAATTTAACAGAACATACCATTAATAATAACAGAACAGAACAGAACATTGATACCTAATTATCATTAAAAATTTGTTCATAATGGTAGATTAGTTGTAACATCAACACCACATCATATCTGATAAAGGGTGGACATCTTTTTCACAAACCAAATAGATGCTTGACTTGAGCCCATGTGAAAGGCTGCATGTTCTTTACACCACATCTGCACAGTATGGTGCAGACTTTATACTAAACATACGTGGCCTCATGGTTGTGCTTGGGTTTCCTGCCCATTGTCCTGATGGAGATACATTTAGGACTATATTTTAGACTCGAGGGCTACAATACAGTGAGCATGTGTTGAAATATGACTTTTTACACAGTTGTATACCACCCAAAGGTACCACTTATCTTAGCCCGCCCCACGCCCCTCTCTCTCCAGGGGTCCTTTAGAGCCCATATCACAGGTGGGTGGTTTTCCTCCAGGTAGATTTACTGTGTTTTTATAACATGGCAACCTGTTTCCCATACTCCATAGTGATAATCGTCTCACCTGTTGGCTGCCACTCACACATGATTACACCATATACCACCTACATAGCTCTGATGAAATCATGTCAATAATACAAAATAATGCACAGTATGTATCACTAAAGAATCCAAAGACATTCATTATATAGTAGCGCTTGTTGTTTAGGTTTGTTTGGGGGCAAAATGACTTCTTATTGTGCCTTTTCAAATCAAGTAGGAGAATAAGTTATTGCTTTAATTTCTCTACTATAGTCTGTAGCTTCATTTGATAAGTCTCAGAGATATCACTGATTGATCTATTCACCTGTCTGTTTTATTGTAATGGTCTGATGGGCTCTTGGGGAGGAATCTGAACTGTTCTTGTGCACACTACTGTGTTTTGTGCAGAAATGTAGCCAATATGATTTCACCATTCTGTTAAAATCTGTATTGTACTGTTGAATGTCATGTAAATGTTGAATAATCTTGCATCCGTGGTTCCTTCTTCCATTCGTGTTATCCGCAATCTCAAAGCAATAAGAGAGGGAAACTGACTTATGGGATGGGACACTAGACCATGTTTTATTACTGCAGATAAGAGACATTCTGGATGTGGGCTGACACATTTGAGTGTGGGTGACGTTTGGATGAGCGTAATTACCCATCAGCTCCCCCCACTAGCGTGCCAGACTCTGTATTTACATGAACCTGGAGGAATGCTCTAATTAAACACCATGCTCTCTGATCACGAAAGGATACTGCACTGCACTTTGCTGCATGGCCACTGATAAAAGCACTGCTAACCACAGAATCAGATACATGGAACTTGTTAGACACGTAATGAAGTTTGACAGTTGTGACAATGTGCATTACTTTTGCTATATTGGAGAACTTTGGGTGTCTTGTTTGTTTGTACCTCTTTGAATATGAGATAGAGAAAAGTTTGTCTTCTCTAGATTGTTAAATGAAAACGTGTGATAGCAAAATAATGCCGCACACCGTAACATGAATAATCAAACTTGTTGGATGTTTTCATCTGAGTGCCTCTCTGAATATCATCCCACTGCTCGTCATCTGTTCACATTTGTCTTCTCTTTCCAACGTCAAAAGATGAATCCCTCAGATTGAGCATCCACCCATTAGCCTGTAGCCTGTTAGAAGTTGTTTTCCTGAGCGCAACTCTAATTAAAGTAACTGATCACCAAAAGCCCTTCTGTTTCCTCCGTCGTTCTCATTGCCTCGAGGGTGGGTGTCACATCTTGTTCAGCTGCCACAATGCTTCAAAAGACCTGTTGATGATGTGAAGAGCTCTGAATCTCTTACAAAGGCTCCTTGATGGTGATTAAATGATCTGCACAAGTGTTCATTCCTTTCCACTATGACTGCACTATATTAGACCTTAGCATGCAAAGGAAGGTGTGGGGGTTTTGGCTTGAAATGTGCTCAAACAGAGGCTTGGTACATAATCCATGCAAATAAATGAATGTATTATAATACTACCTCACACACAACACCATATTAACAGTAGTTATATTTGCTTATGTAGCATGAGTGCAAAGGCAGACTTCTACAAATAAGTGTGCCCTTTTTTGCTCCGAAATACTGAGAGGTAATTTGACCCAACTTATGTTTTTCTCCCCAGTTTTTCTCACAGCTTATCAGGCAGAGAGTGTGAGAAAGACGTTCACGGGAATGTTAATCAAAATAGATCAAATATTCAGTTTGCACAGCAGCACAGGGAGGAGAGAAACATATCCACCCTCTGTTGTGTCTACAGTGTCATTGCCCTTTAAAGGCCTGTGTTGTGCAATGAGTAACTGTTCTATAGGCTAGCATATTGTGTCAATGGGCGTAGAAATAGATAGTGCTTAATCCAAAGCCAGAGGAATCCTATGGGTGGAATAAAGAAGTGCGCTGAAGAACGTTTCACCTATTCACCATCCGAACAGCAGCTTGGAACCTTCTCTGGACAGCTCTGTTAGCTCAGTTTTACAGTTGCAGTTACGCCTTTTGGCTGCTGTTCCATCTGCCTCTGCCCCATCCCCTCTTTTTTTATTTATCTCTCCCTCGTTCTCTGCTTCCACCTCTCCTCCCCAATCGTATTCCTTTTCTCCGTCTCTTCCTTCCTGCCTTCCCAAGTCAGAATGCACCATGGAGAATTCCTCCCAGCATGTTCTCTTCCAGGGGTTGAAGGGCATTTTGTGTGTTTTTGTGTGTGTGTGTGTGTGTGTGTGTGTGTGTGTGTGTGTGTGTGTGTGTGTGTGCACAGATGACAGCTGACTGCTGAGTATAATGAATGAAGTGCTGAATGTATTTCTCTCCAGGGTCTCCCTAATGGGGGCACTGT